>NJDD01010212.1:0-12365 GCA_002245505.1 Calephelis nemesis
AAGCCGATACTTATAAAAATTTTGACAAACTTAAAATTGCTCCCGACACCCCCCCCGTTTTGGTACCATATTTGGATAAATTAGCGAAAGGCAAGTCGTTTTTGTCATATGATGTTTCTGCGTGCGACTTTTATTTTCCGAGATATTAGCGTTCGAAGTTTTTGTCGTTGTTTTTCATTTGGCTCTCACTAGATTTCTTTTGAACTTATAAAATATTAATTTTGTTGATGATAAAATATATCACATGTCTCTTCTTATAAATTAGCATGTGAAAGTTTTGCAATCATACATCTCATTAGACTCAATTGTAGAATTGTAAACTAAGCCTTCAACTTTGGTTGAAACATAGCTTGAGTTTTAACACAAAAAAGGTATCTTTGTTAGACATTGTTTTTTGTCAGTTATAAATAAAAATTAGTCATGTAAAGTTAGGTCCAGTCAAGGCTTATACACGTTGCTACTAAATTTAAATTACCATAGATTTGACATAATAACCACTAAATCATGAATATGATAAAATTATATGACAATTTATGTAGTACAACAGCATTGTGTCTACAAAGCGTAGGGGTTTACAATGAATACTTAAAGCAGTTTTATTTTCATGCTTCTAAATGTCCAGCCTATTGCCAACTGTGCACATACAAAATCCCGGGCAACTTTATTTTTATTAGAAAATTGAAAACATACATTTTATAATTATTTTTTTTGTTACCCAACCTGGGGATCAAACCTGGGACCTCAAGCAGTCAAGTCCGTTGCCAGACCGCTAGACCACACTTAAAAGTATCTTTAAGCCCATATCCCCAAAGAGGTGGGCAGAGGCACAACCAGGGCACCCACGAATAGTTGAAGACACTTCGCGGTATAAGAACCAGATAAGCGTATCTTCAAAAACATAATTATAGTATGTTTGCAAGCATTGTAAGCAAAAAAAAAGTTTTATTGTTTAATGCTCCAATAGTAGGACAACATATTATCAATATTTTTTTTTATCGCCAACTGTATGCTATCTTTGTTAATGAGCTAGTAAAGTTTGAAGTGATGAATTCCCGCAGTATATTTGCTCTCCTGTAAAATTTACAAAATGTAGATACGTTCATCTGGTTCTTATACCGCGACTTAGTCCCACAATGTGATAGCTTGCAAGCCTACCGCCAACCAGGCACATATTAAATCCCTAGCAAAATTTTTTTGTTACAAAATTGGAAAAACCCAAATTTTCTTTTTTGTTGCTCAACCCGAGTTCGAACCCGAGATCTTTAAATTTAAAAAAAATTAATTCCTTTCTTTACTGTTAACACTGGTAGTTATATCCTATAAATACACAGTTCTGAGTTCTTACAAAATGAGTTCATTGTTATAGATTAAATTTCCATTCAAAATGGCCATAAATTTCGTTTCTCTCAATGTGTTTTCTCTAATAACAGTTAGTATTATTAAAATATTATTGTTTTAATTCGTGTCCCCTGTGCTTTCAAAGAGTTGTCTAATTTAAGCTAAGCAAAAATTCTTACAGCTAGCATATGAAAACATGTCATTGAAATAACCATGTCTTTTTTTAAGGTATTACGTTTCATCAATTTCCACATCCGGAAAGGAATCCTGAAGGATTTAAAGCATGGGTCCATATAGTTGGAGGCAAACTAACTGCAGCAGCTGATACTGAATTTTATAGAAAGAAAGTAATTTGTGAGATCCATTTTCCTCAACATTTCAAGAACCGTAATAATCGTTTGAGTGCAATAGCAGTTCCTACTCTTCATTTTCATGGTAAGGTTTATTATTACAATGTACTATATTTGTATTCTTAAGTTAGAATGTATTTTAAATTTATAATAGAGTAATAATTAAGACTAGCTTCCGCCCGCGACTCCGTCTGCGCGGATGTCGGTCTAAAACTGAAAAATTTAAGATTTATTTTTTTTCTACGTATTTTTCCAGAATAAAAAGTATCCTATTTTAGGCCCAAGATAATAAGGTATAATTATACCAAGTTTCATCAAAATCGAACTGTTAGTTTTAGACAGACAGACAAAAAATTTTTAATCACATATTTGGGTTTGGTATCGATCCAGTAACACCCTCTGCTATTTATTTTTTCATATTTTCAATGTCCAGAATTGGTCCTTCTACAGATTTATTATATGTAAAGTAAGTACCCGTCATGAGAAGCTGTAAATTATGTAAACGAGCGTTCGGGAGTTAACAACATTTAGTTCAAAGATAAAAGTATTTTTTTAAATATTTAATTAATTAATAATTTAAATATGTATAATAAATTACGTATGTTTTGACATTTTTTTCGTGGCAAATTGATTCCCTTAGATGTACTGGGTGCTGGCTTCATTATACGTTAATATACAATAACAAATAATGGATAAAAAAATTAAAATTAAGGCAACAATTAACAAAACTAACAACAATAACAAAGTGATAACGAAAAGATAAAAAAATTAACAATAACAACCAAATCCGCGATTTTAACAAAGCAATGAAAAATTCATAACTCGAATGACGCGTTTATTTCCAAAAGACGAACCGATGGTTTGCATTCCCGGCGACCGGCGCGTCCCCGTACCAAGACACTAAAAACGTCAGTTGTTAGATATGATCCGACTAAATTAAATAGGTTGTTACTTTCATATAACCCGTCTATTTTTTTATTTCGATTGAATATGGTCAGTTTATTGTTGTCTCGAAGTAAAAGAAAATACTTGGTAAAAGATGTTTTTTTACATAATTTATAGCTTCTCATGACGAGTGCTTTAGATAATTAATTACTAAGATAATTATTAGGTAATAATAAATGATAATACTTATAAATATTTCGGTTTAAGTATCTATGATTTTTTTCCTAGCTATGGGTGTTAACTAAATCTGTGTCTGTCCCAGGCTCCTTTGAAGAATCAACAAAAGATCAACTGCTTTCCTGCAAAGCAGCATGTTCCAAAAATATTAATTTATTTGTCAAAAGTGTGACTTAGTAATTGATAGAGTCCTGCAACAACTTGCTTGTTTTTAAGTTTGGCTGTCTTATCTTTTCCTATAGCTATAATGTTAGTTTTTACAGTGGTCATATTTTAGTTTCGAGGGATTGGCAGTACCTTAACTTTTAAATACTTAATGCAAAAGGTAAATGGTGTCATGTATTTTCCTTTATGTTTGTATTTTTGTACATATACATACATATCTTCACGCCAAGTCCACTAACGGGGTAGGCAGAGAGTATCGAGTGCCAGACCTCACGATCCATCCTGACAAACCTGTCTTGCTTTCTTCACATTCATTACCCTTTTCATACAAACACGCCGGTTTCGGAGACTCTTGACACCACCCTCGGATATTTTTGTACTTGAAAATACATAATATAAGTGTTGTTATACTTAGTTTCTATGTTTCTGCAACTGCAAATTTTTATTCGTGTTTTTCAGGTGATATTGCAACACAATTATCAACAGCAACTGAATCTCGTAAACAATCTGCATCTTCAATTTCTGGTCCAGTTGTGAGTGGTAAGCATACTCCTTTTTTGCCAAGATGATCAGTGGTTTTTTTAAATGGAAGATCTTTAAAATAATTTCAATTGAGTTTTTTATATTTTTATTTTTGCTTTTTCATTGGGTAGTTCCGAACTAGTAAAACAACTGGATTTTTTACCACCTTAGTCAGTAATAAATATGCATTAGAATGCTATTCAGCAATTCTAGATATACACTTTTGAATGCTGAGCAGTGGAAATATGAACTTATAATCCAATAGTATTATGTGTAGATCTCACACCTAGTTATAATGCTGAAATATTTCTTAATACTTTAGAATTATTATTAAAAAGCATTATGAAAAACTCCAAAAGAAAATTATTATATGCAGAGATTGAAATATAAAGAAGATAAAAGTAGGTGTCACTTTGCTGAAATTAACTTTTTTTAATGTGAAAAGTCAGCGAACAAACACACAGCTCTCATGATAGTAAGAGACAACCATAGCCTATAGACACCATAGATGATACAGGTGTGTCGCTGTTCTTTGACCTTTACGTTAGGTATATGGTGTAAATCTACCATATCTTACAGGTCCAAACACGACAGAGTCATTATGGCAGCAGGAATAGGTAGATACAATAGATCCCTATTCACCAATAGTTTTTCACAGTTATCTTAAGATATACTACATATGCATTTTCAGATGTTATTCCTAGTAAGTTAGATAATGTTCTGTCTGGTAGTCATACAAGGTGACAAGCAATGTGAATGTGGATGGATATGGTTAACCGGGGAGATCCAGATTGATATTGTTCAAACAAATCAATTGGGAGTTATCCAAGGGTGATGTCAAGAGTTTCTTGAAATGCGTATTTGTATGTAAAGGGTAGAAAAAGCCAGACAAACCTGCCAGGAGTGTGAGATTTTGGTCCTCTGCCCACCCTTTAAGCGAATTGACGTGAAGATATGTATGATACTCTTGCTTTGTCTGAAATTATAAGCCACAGCGTAATTTTTGGTTTGAGACAAAGCGTCCCTTAGGATAAGACAAATTTTAAAAGTTTGTGAATTTTTGTCATTTTCAAACTTTAGAGAGATTCTTAACATTTTAATAAATTTCATGACATCTTGATTCTATTTTTTGAACTATGTATCGGTTAAAAGGCTAAACAGTATTCTTGATAGTTTATAATATTATTATGGTAGCGTACATTCACAAGACAATAATATTAAAAACTTTGAAATTTCATCTCAAAAGGAAACTGTTATTTAGTCTAACAATTTTTATTTGTTACTCATAAAACTTATATTGAGATTATGTCACAAACTAAAAACTTATTTAGAATATCAGGACTATGTTAACAAATAATAGTATTTTCCATTTATTTAAAAAAATTAATTATAAACAAAACTTAAGTAAAATGTTCGAGAAACCAAAATAAAATTGGGATTAAAATCGGGAAAAAATAGTTTCTGATAAATTAAGAATTTTTTTTCGTGTTTTTCAGGAGATATTGCAACCCAATTATCAACAGCAACTGAATCTCGTGAACAAACTGCATCTTCAATTTCCGGTCCAGTTGTGAATGGTAAGCATACTCCTTTTTTGCCAAGATGATCAGTGGTTTTTTTTAAATGGAAAATCTTTAAAATAATTTCAATTGAGTTTTTTATATTTTTATTATTGCTTTTTTATTGGGTAGTTCCAAACCAGTAAAACAACTGGATTTTTTTACCACCTTAGTCAGTAATAAATATGCATTAGAATGCTATTCAGCAATTCTAGATACACACATACTATAACACTTTTGAATGCTGAGCAGTAGAAATATGAACTTATAATCCAATAGTATTATGTGTAGATCTCACACCTAATTATACTTATAATGCTGAAATATTTCTTAATACTTTAGAATTATTATTAAAAAGCATTATGAAAAACTCCAAAAGAAAATTATTATATGCAGAGATTGAAATATAAAGAAGATAAAAGTAGGTGTTACTTTGCTGAAATTAATTTTTTTTTTATGTAAAAAGTCAGCGAACAAACACACTGCTCTCATGATAGTAAGAGACAACCATAGCCTATAGACACCATAGATGATACAGGTGTTTTATTCAAAATATCTTAATTCTAGAATACAGACATTTTAAAATATTTAGTAGATTTTGTTGGATATGCAGGTAGTAAGTAAATTTTTTTTATAGATTTCACATCAATCACGTCCATTTCACAAAAATTTTTAGTTTCCTTCAATTTTTTTTCTAACTATTATTACCTATCGAGTTCCCTATTTCATTCTTAAAATGCTCTTTATCTTTATAATTTTATAATGAAAACATCGTCATCCGGGATAGAACATGTGCCTGGTTGGCAATAGGTAACTGTCTGATTTAATTTTATAAAACAGTTACGTAAGATTTAGTATTTAAATAAACAAGTGGACGCAAACTGGTATATAGTATAATCCGTCCATCCAGTTTGCTTCCAGGTAAATTTCGACATCTATATCTTTTTCTATTACCATAATTAAGTGGACGCAAATTGGCTATTTCAATAAGCATAATAATAATGGTAAAAATAAAATAAAACCCCATCCATATGACATATTTCTTTACATTAAAATAAAGTATCAAGTTAGAAATAGAAAGATGAGTTTGCGTCCACCCTGGACGCAAATTGACTAATTCGTAATATTGGTATACCAGTTCGCGTCCACCCCATTTTAACTCTAAAAAGTAAAATAATCAATCAAAATCATCAATATTTTTATTTTTTTAATCATTTTCAAGGCTAGGAACAAACACAATCTTTAATTAAACTTAAAACATTGAAAAATTACGTATGAAACGCGCGCCGGTTCACTATTTTTTTACTAAAATTATGGATCTTTACACAACTTTTTTATATAGGTAAGATTAATTATTTTTTTTTAAACAGGAAAAATTATGCGAACAGTTCTTTTGTCTGTGTATGTATGTTCCTAATATATTGTATAATAGGCAGAAACGACTTTTAATTTCCCTAATTTGTTAGTACACTAATTTTTAAGGGTTTTTTAAACGGTGTCCACGAAATGGACGCGAACTGGAGCGTGGACGCGAATAGGCACACATACCCTATGCATTTTCAGATGTTATTTACTAGCAATTGTTTAAAACTGTTATTTAGTCTAACAATTTTTGTTTGTTACTCATAAAACTTATATTGAGATTATGTAACAAACTAAAAACTTATTTAGAATATCAGGATTATGTTAACAAATAATAGTATTTTCCATTTATTTAAAAAACTAAATTATAAACAAAGCTTAAATAAACCATTCGAGAAACCAAAAATATAATTAAATCGGGAAAAATAGTTTCTGATAAATTAAGTACCTACAACAAGCCCTTTTTCTGAATAATATAATATCATTTTAGTTTGAAAAATAATTAGCTAAAAAAAGATTTTGATACTAAGTTAAAATACCATACTTTAATATTTTAAACCAAAACCAAGTAATAACTTCAAAAAGATTAATAACAATAAGTTTGTTTGAGAATGAGTTTATTTTTTTTCAACCAAGTATACATTTTTACAAGACCTTTTACAAGTTTCCAATACATACAAACACTTATCAGCAATCTTAAGTAATAATAATGTATGTCATCACATTCTCAAACCGACTACAAAACATGCTTGTTTAGATGCAATTGCTAGTTATTAAGATAATGTTCAGTCGGATACTCATACTCATGGTTTTTCAGATCATGAAAATGCTCAAAGTATAAAAGTAGACATTAAACCAGTCTCAAATTATAAGCCAAAGTGCATTTTTTTTGGATTAAAACAAAGCTTCTTAGGCAAGAAAATTTTAATCACTTTTTTGAATGCCTGTTATCTTTGAGCTTTAGTCAGATTCTTAACAATCAAAATTGTGAGGAAGCTTTCAATAAATTTCGTGACATCTTTATTTTATTTTTTGAATTATGTTTTCCATAGGTTCAAATTAGTTTCAAATAAGACATTAAAAAATAAATGGCTTTATAATGGTCTTTTCAAATGTAAGGGAAAACCTCAGTTATACTTACATATTCCCATTGTAACAAAACTGAAAATAAAGAAACTTATATACATTATAAAAAGATATTATCCAAACATACCTTTTTTTATGTTATAGAAAGGCAAACAAGCAGACGGATTTCCTGATGGTAAGAAATTCACGCCGCCTATAGACACCAAAGATGGTAATGGTGCGTTGCCAACCTGAGGTCAGGATGTTAGGCCTCGAGCAAAAGTAAGTTTACCGGCTACCTTACCCTCCGAACCGGAACACGTCATGACATTATGGCGGCAGGAATAGGTAAGGCGGTGGTACCAATCCGGGCGAGTCGCTGCGAAACTCTACCACCTAGTCAGATGTCACGGTGTTAGTGATGATAAGCCTATGCTCGCCTTTTACGAGCTGCCTGGCAAGAAAGGCAGATGGTCTATTCTGCAAAGGAGCCCGGACCATCACGCAAATCGCCTCTGTTTTCTAGCGATCCAGGTGTTGAACTTGACTTCATGAAGTTCCTGGTTCGATTCCCGGGTCGGATAACAAAAAGAAAATTTGGTCTTTCCAATTTTCTTATTAATAAATATTTTTGTAACAACTTCTGATATTCAACAATTATATAAAATTAATTTTATTTCTACTTTCTAATACAAATAAATTTTCACATTTCAGAAGTTTTCGACCAACAATCGACTTTGCACTCAAGACCGGGGCGTTCTATTCTGGCTATACCAGATTTTTCAACAAGCCAACCATCTACATCAACAGCAATACAAACTGGTAAGCACATATTGAAAAAATACTCAATTCCTAATATGAATTCTGAAAAACTAGTGAAAGTGTATATGTACATGTTTTGTACTACAAAAATAAATGGTACAGTTTGTCACGTATTCTAATTAGAAAAATAATTTAGATTGCTCGACAGACATCTATAAATGATAGAAGGAGTATTTTGTTTGACCACCTGCCTTCCTGACAGGCAGCTCGTAAAATGCGAGCATAGGCTAACCGTCACTAACACCGTGACATCTCACTAACTGGATTGGTACCACAACCGTACCTATTCCTGCCGCCCGAACATTATGACATGTTTTAGTTCGGAGGGTAAGGTAGCCGGTAAACTTTATTTTGCTAGAGGCCTAACATCCTGGCCTCAAGTTGGCAACACATTATTACCACCTTTGGTGTCTCTAGGCGGCGTGAATTTCTTACTATCAGGGAATCCGTCTGCTTGTTTGCCTTCTAATGTCATAAAAAAAGAGTATATTTATTTTACATACACCATACAAAGGTCTATCTAAATCTCAAACTACCAGCGGATCAGGATGCGGCCGGTGAAAGAAACTCAACGGGCTAGTATTTTTTCTTATAAATCTAATGTACAGTAATGTACTACATTGTTACATTATTCAAAAATGTCGTAGGTTAACTTAAATTTTAAAAATGTTTTTAAAAGAACAATGCCCATAATTGACTTGAGAAATAGTTATCGTGAATAATGATGTTAGGTATCTTTAAAAATTGCTGATTTTTTGTTATTATAAAATCACTCATTACTTTTTTATTGCTAAGTTTATAAATGGATGTTTTTAATTTGAAAGTCTTGAAAAAAATATTTAAAATGACATAATAGAGGTGTGACTAATATATTCGTAATAGGTAGAGATATTATGATACCAGCTATGTATATTCATATTAGCATACGCGGTTATAGAGTAATAGGTTACCTGGTATTAGTCAAATAATAGGTACGCGGAATACGTAGCGCGGCGGCTCACTGTCTCCGCCACCATACCTATCCAAGGCGGGCGAGTGAGTGAGACGACCATTGTTTTGTAATGTATGAATATAATTTGGCTGCGTACTGCGTGCGTGCGTAATTTGTATATTGTAAAGACATAGTTAATAGTTATACACGTCGGGCTTCGTATGAAACCTGCAAGAGCAGGTAACAAAGCAAGCAAGCAATGAAAGTAGTTCTGTTTACATTTGGTCACTAGTTCGTCGCATTAACTTATATTAACTAATACGGATATTAGTTTATAGGTAATCATAATATGTAGTGATCAATGCTCACAGCGACTCCGTATTGTTTCATATTGTATTCGTCGGACCCGGCACGTGCTCGCAGTTATTGAAATATTATTAATAACAATTCATTACTTTGTTAGTATTTATTTAGTGATTGTGTTTTTGCTTTTGGTGGAGGTTTTGGTGGTAGTTTTTGTTGTTTTATAGGAATTGAGTTTGGTTGTCATTATGAAGCGGTCGGGAACCAGCGAAGTTTGTCATGTCATTTCAATGTCGAATGTGAACATATTTTTAATGTTTTAAATACATACATGTTTCAATAAAAACTACTTTTTTGTATTAATCGTACTATCATTGTCTATTTTTACTGTATAATATGATATTCACGAGAATATTGTATTTCATATTGATTGATTATTATGGATATTACGCAGGTATTAATATTAGATTGTGTATCTATCGCTGATTATCAACTGGTTCACTAATATTTGACTAATATCCAGTAATAGGTATGATATCATAATATGCGATAACTAATATATTCAATAATAGGATTACCGAAAAGTTACCCTAATATAACATCTCTATGACATATAAAATGGCACATTAAACAATAACTGTGATTATCTGTGGTTAAAGTGTTTGAAATGTTCTGTTCCACGATTATTGTTACCCATTACTGCCACCATGTACCGTTTTTATAATAGTGATTTATGATTAGTAATATATTAAAGCAGCTTAATCGTAATATATAAGTAAAAATATGAATAATTGAACTACAAATACTTAATTTTAGTTGTGTACCAAAAGATTTATAATTAAAAAATCATAACACAGAGAAAAATATTCTGTGTGAAAATGATTTATAGTTTTGACAGAGCAGTCGCGTCGTGTCATGCGAGATTAGTTTGACACTTTTGACAGACTCAGATGTTACTTTGCTGCTTAGCACTTCAATTTTTCTCTATGTAACCTCAAAAAACATAGGTAATCTCAATTGATTTTCTTTTCGACTTAATTAAGACAAAATGAATTAATATTCATTTAAAGTAAACAATATTACGTTGAAAACAATAGTAGTGCTTCTTATACAACTTTTAAATAAAAAATCATTTGACAGGTTTTTCAATGTATGAAAGATGGGCATTGTTCTTTACGTAATGGCAATTCGTCAATATGCTCATGAAGTTTATTGAAGAACATGTACATTGACCCATGAAGAATAGCTAATTCTGTGGAGACGAGACACATGCACAGCCGGATTGTTTTGACTCTTCATATTTACAGAATGTACATTACAATTTTTCAAACAAGACAAAAAATATATAGACACATATTCAGTATTAAAAAATTTGTTGAGAAATTATCATTAGAATATTTATTGCTTTAAATTTTTCCCTAAGTGAATTTCTTGGGCCTAACTTGTAAATTGTCAGTATAGTAATCTTATGCAAAACAAATATTGTGTTTCCCTAGAGAAAAATGATGAACACCTGATGTATATGCTATATCAAACAGAAAACTCTCACCAAAAAATTCATAATATGTATAAAGATCTGAATTGCATATGGTCTGGACCCATACTTGCCAGGTGCATATGGTTTCCCAATACATGTAAATGCTGTTATGGCTCTTTGTGTATGTGCTAATATAAAAATGATTCTACTTTCAGATCAACATGCTGCTCGTGCTATAGCAGCAGAACATAATTACACCAAATCCCGTAGGAGATGCCAGAGAACTAATGTCACGAATACAAAAGTAAGAATATTTTTAGTAAACTATTTTTAAAATTTAATGTTTCTGTAACAACAGTTGTAATGACGTTATTTTGATTTAATTACATGTAGAACGTAAATATAAATTGAAAATTTATTATTAAACAACTTGGATATTTAAAGGTAAAGCATAAAAAGTTGGCCTAACTTAAATATACGGAATATTTACTATTACTAATACCTAAATACAAATAATTGATCGAATTTTAGTTTCACCAAGCGCCAAGTATAGAAATAAACAAAAAAGTTTTAGGTCAAAACGTCAAATTTTTAAGTTATTTTATTTAAGAAATTAGGAAGAGGTTTTCAAATTTGTAGACCGTGTTTAGTATATTCTTATGAAAAATAGCGTGTTTAAAATGTTTTTTCACTTGACGCGTGCTACGCATGTATTTACTTTGCCTTTAATTAACTTTATAAAATCGTTGAAGGACTGAGTCACCATAATTTGTAACTTATCAAATAATGAGTCCGTAAAAGTGTTTCCTAATCTTCCCTTTATTTTAAATCAAATGAATGTGTTACTTTGTATGGTTTCTGTACCATTTGAGAAAAACTAAATAATTTTGATCGCGTTATTTTTCATGTGGAATTCTCTTACTAAAATATGTATTGAATGCGGCCTAAAAATTTGAAGAGCTGTTTTGGAAGGGCCGTATATTTGTAATGTATGGTATATAAAGTATATTTTTTACGTAACATTTTACTCCATTTTTATACAAATATGTATAAAACAAATTGTATTGTGGTTGTAAATGTATAAAATCACAAATTATGTTTTCTATAAATTTGAGTATAAATTAAAAAGTTGATATTTTTAATTCTACTTCCATATGATAAATATATCCTATTGTTAAATTGATAATAAATTTGTTTTCAGAATCGGTGGAGCCAAAAATTACATCTATGTTGGTTGCTCAGCTAAACACAACAAAAAAACATTTACGCAATTTGAAAATCGAACTCCGAAGAATACGACAAAGGTGTCAAACTTTTAAATCAAGACTGGCTAATGCTGAAAAGTTAAC
>NJDD01010215.1:11543-25300 GCA_002245505.1 Calephelis nemesis
ATACACACATATTATATTATAGAAAGTTCAGTCTGATTAGTTTAATATATGAAGGATTCTTAATTTTTCTTGTTATTTTTTCAATTGCAAATTCTCATGTGACTTAACAGTTCTCATGTGACTTAAGCTTAATATAAATAAATATCCCCAGTCTAGTTACACCAATTAGATCTAACCCCCAAAATAAGCAAATTATACGCTTTAACTATGGACACTAAAACAAATACATGGAAACACTTACCTACTTGTCTTCACACGTCTCTGACACGGTAGGCAGAGAGTCAATACTCAATAGTGACAAATGTCACGATCTTTATAGACCTGGCTAGCTTTCTTCTCATCAGTTACACTTTTCATACAAATATGACGCTTTCGGAGAATTTTTGAAAAGAAAAAGAAAAGAAAAGAAAAAATGATGATGTTACAAAATTATTTAAGCGTTATATAATTATTTAATATGTTGACATATTCTACCAACTTGTGGAGTGCAAATATTTTTTCAAGGTTTTTTTAGGTTTTAATCAAATTACTAATTTTAGTTACTTAGTATATCAACAACACACTTTATTTTGTATTTATTACATGATTATTTATTAATACAAACAATTTTTAGAATGTAAATTAATTTATCCCTATCTACCATAAACTACCACCATTTCCAAACCTAGCCAGACAGGAGAAGAAACGGCAAAACAAACTCCCCTGCTACCAATCATATTAGAAATACTTTAAATTTTGAAAACACCCTAGGATAAAACCAATCAATTTAATCGAGGAATGTCAACCTAAGTCTACCTGGGTACCTTAATCTATCCACATTCGCATTGTATGTCTGTTTTGTCAAACTTTCCTCTGTGATTCTTTCCACAGCTGCCTCGTGTTGGTCCGGATCTGCTGAGTAGAATGAACCATCTGCTTCTTATATGTCCAACGGTATTATTTTACTATCAGGATAGCCATGTGCTTTTTAATTGAACTCTAACATAAACAAAATGATCGAACCACTGAAGCGTGCCATATCTAATTTTTACACCAACAATTTCAATCCTACTCTTTCGCGGGTCTCACTGTTAATGCGGTCAGCGGACGGCACAGATTTTCCGTGGCACTCTTATTTTGAGCTCGTTTATCTTTTTTTAAGGTTTTTCTGATACACCCATCTTTCGCTTCCATAAAGTAACTTTGTAATAAGCACAGAATTATGACAAGGGAGTCTATCACCCGTCTCCATGACTCAAAATTTCGCTTTGAAATAGCTTACGCAGCGCTCCATTCACACTGTTCCCTATGGACACTCTTCTTCCTAAATCCGCAGCGTACTTTTTATCCCCCCTAAAGCAATATAAAGATAAATATTTTCATCCACTTGTTCTAACATTACATACATTATCTTTTTTTTATGATATGGGAAGGTAAACAAGCTGATAGATTTCCTGATGGTAAGAAATTCTCGCCGCCTAGAGACATCAAAGCTGGTTATGGTGCGTTTGCCAACCTGAGGCCGGGATGTTAGGCGTCGAGCAATAGTAAGTTTGCGTGCTACCTTACCCTCCAAACCGGAACAGGTCATGACGTTATGGCGGCAGGAATAGGTAAGGCGGTGGTACCAATCCGGGCGAGTCGCTGCGAAACTCTACCACCTAGTCAGGTGTCACGGTGCGAGTGACAGTTAGCCAATGCTCGCCTTTTACGAACTGCCTGGTAGGAAGGCAGATGGTCTATTGAATGCAAATGCTATCAGAATGCAAAGGAGCCCGGACCAAAACGGGATCTCTCTCACGGGACACGGGATCGTAATCACATGACGTGTTCGGTTCGGAAGGTAAGGTAGCCGGTAAACTTACTTTTGCTCGAGGTCTTACATCCCGGCCTCAGGTTGGCAACGCACCATTACCATCTTTGGTGTCTCTAGGCGGCGTGAATTTCTTACCATAAGGAAATCCGTCTGCTTGTTTGCCTTCCAATGTTATAAAAAAAAAGTATTTACTGTCTTAATATAGCAAACGAGACCGCTGTTGATAAAAACACATTTAATCTATACAAAGAGCGTTCCAACCAATCGAGCATAAAGCAATCAAACGAAGTATTGTGTTTTACTATCGACATGAATATCTCCTCGACACATGTATCTCTACCGCCACACGTAAAATGAAATTCTAATTTAAAACTAGCTTCCGCCCGCGAATCCGTCCGCGCAGATGTCGGTCTTTGCGTGATAAAACTGAAAAATTAAGACATTTTTTCTACGTATTTTTTCAGGATAAAAAGTATCCCATTTTATGCTCAGGATAATAAAGTATAATTATACCAAGTTTCATCGAAATCGAACCGTTAGCTTTCACGTGATGCCCGAACATACAGACAGACAGACAAAAAATTTTTTAATTACATATTTGGATTTGATATCGATCCAGTAAGGGGGTGTTACTATATATTTTTTCAATATTTTCAATGTACAGAATTGACCCTTCTACAGATATATTATATGTATAGATCCTTAGGAAAGATACATACAAAATATGTGTACATATTTTTGTACGTATGTACGTGAAGACAACAGTCGTTTGTGGCCTCGAAATTTCGTGCCCTATTACTTTCTGTATTGAGAGAAACATTAGGATTGAAATAACGAGTTTGAAACAGTCGGAAACGGTTGTAAAACCTTTTAAGGTTAGCATTTGTAATACAGTTAAACTTTATGTCTTTGGTACTTTATTATTACTCGGTACATTTCCTTGATTAAAGTAATTTTATGCTACGGCAGTCAATTTTTTTAAAATGTTGCTCGGGATAATAAAGTTTAAAATTAAAGATTTAAATAAGTTTAAAAATATATAATAGTAAAATTATGTCAAAAAGGCGTTGTTATTATGTTATACGGTCTCAGAGTATTTGGAAGATGAATATGCTTGGGGCTAGAGATTTCAATCTCCCACTCCAATTTGTAATGTAATTTGTTGTACCTTTTATTTAAGTTAAACTCAGATTGTAATTTGTATTTTTAATCTAGATTATATTGTAAATATTAATATTGAAAAAAGACAAGCCCGCTTAGTTTCTTTCGCCGAATCTTTTCAGTGTGAGGCCGCGATTCCTATCCGGTGGTAGTTTAAAAAAATGTCGACGCGCACAAATACCACTTGCATGGTTCATGTGAATAAAGACTATTCTGATTCTGATTCTAATAAAAAAAATGTTGCTCGGGATTGGATATGTGCCCAGTTGGCGATAGGCTTGCCACCTATCACATTGTGGGACTTAGTGTCTTCGGCTAGTCGTGGTTGCCCTGGTTGTGCCTCTGCCTACCTCTTCGGGGATATGGGCGTGAAGACACTTTTTTCTTTTGGTATAGGAAGGCGCTTGTTTGCCTTCGACGTAGAGACGTATTATTTTTATTTATGATATCGGAAGGCGCACAAGCAGACGGATTTACTGATGGTAAGATATTCACGCCGCCTAGAGACACCAAAGGTGGTAAAGGTGCCTTGTCAACCTGAGGTCGGGATGTTAGGACTCGAGCAAAAGTAAATTTACCGGCTACCTTACCCTCCATTAAAAAAACTCTGAGAACGTATAATAGGCATTATTTTTTACATAATTTTGCTTTGATACATTTTTTAAACTTATTTATAGGTAGATCTCTGATACCAATGGGCAGCGTATTGTAGAAACGTATACATTGACCCAAAAAGGATTTACTAATTTTATGGAGACGAGTTTTGTATGCGGCAAGATTATTTTTGTTTCTCGTATAATTACATCGTGAACGTCACATTTTTTTGTAAACATACATATTTTTTTTAACATACATTAAGTTCTCATAAATGTATTGAGAACTGAAGCCTAAAATATTTATTTCTTTGAATTTTTCACGCAGGGAATCCCTTACCTTAAGATTAAAAATAGCTCAGACAGAGAAATCGGTCAAGCCGTTTCGGAGGAGTACGGGAACGAACATTATGACACGAGAATTTTATATATAAGATGATTAGGATTTATAGCATCATTAAAATTAATTTAGGCGAAAAAATTTTTTAATAAAATCAGTACTATAACGCTCTCTGACAGCATTTGCAACAGTGAGATCCGGGAAAGAGTGGGATTAAAAAAAGTGTTAGTATTAAAATGAGAAAGAGCTTGTTTCACTGCTACAGCTATGTGGAATAAATGGCAGATAAAGTATTGAGTTACATTTCAAAGCGAGGGTTTGAGTCGTGATGCTAGACACGTTTTGCATAATTTTGTGCTTATCCCAACGTTGTTGTATGAAATTAGGTTATGTCAGAAAAAACATGAGAGTAGGATATATGGGGTCAAAATGAGAGCGCGACGGAAAATCTGAGGTGTAACGCTTGATGAGCGCATTTATAACAGTAAGATCAGAGAAAGAGTGTAATTGGTGTTAAAATAAGAAAGACCATTATGTGCTGGTTCGTTCATGTGGAAAGAAGTGCAGTTGAAAGATTGACAAAGTATTTAAGCAATTCGAATGTGGGTGGATATCATTACCATTTTATACAAACACGCCAGTTTCCGAGATTTGATACCAGCCTGAGATAATACCTAAGAGATTTGATCGTGAAATGTCTAAGGCTCTCTGGGAACTACAGGAACCACATCTAACCACTTTCGCATTCTATATAATCCGTCAAAAAGTTTCGGGAATTGATTATTTATTTGTAGTTCCAAAATCATATTTTTATTTCGCTAGATTGGCACAACAAAGGATCCAAAAGGAGTCCGGACAGCAGGACACCAAGCTTGATCATCTCAGCTGTAATCTACTCCCCACCTAATCTCAGCAGCATATCTACTCCCGCAGCCTTACCATATTTACTTCTAATAGCTCATCCGTCATAATGCCATTACACGCCTCCGCTATTTCTGGGTCATTCGAGAACTTAGACCCAGCGGCAGTATCTTGGGCATATTCATACATATCTCCATAAAATTCACTCTACCGTTTAACGCGTCATCTGTCTTTGCAAGAATATCATTTCTCTTAAACTTAATAGTATCACTTCTCTTAACTTTCTCTTTCTCTTCCACGTGTTGGTCCGGGCTCCTTTGCAGAATAGACTATCTGCCTTTCTTGCTAGGCATCTCGTAAAAGGCGAGCATAGGCTTATCATCACTAATACCGTGACATCTGACTAGGTGGTAGAGATTCGCAGCGATCCGCCTGGATTGATACCACCGCCTTACCTATTCCTGCCGCCATAACGTCATGACTTATTCCGGTTCGGAGGGTAAGGTAGCCGCTAAAATTACTTTTGCTCCAGCTCTAATATCTTGACCTCAGGTTGGCAACGCACCATTACCATCTTTGGTGTCTCAAGACGGTGTGAATTTCTTATCATCAGGAAATCCGTCTGCTTGTTTGCCTTACTATAACATAAAAAAAGAATAGTAATAATAATTCTATATCATAAATAATAATTAATCCTATATAAACAATAATTAATAACGAGCACTTCCCTCCAAAAGAGTTTGGTGTTCCTCTCGAAGTTATTTCAATTTCATTAGTCAAATTTTGGCAAATTAAAATAATTTTATAAGTTCGAGTCGTGTTATTAATGACAAGACTTCTTTCATCTGATCAATCCAGAACTCGGAATTATGAAAAGTTATATCAAAAGGAAATTTTTTTGCAGACACTTTGTAATATACGGAGGTATTGTATTATAGTAGTAGCTAAAAATACACATACGGCAACTAAATTTGGGATTTGTATCTAATACTAGTTGTTTAAAACTGATTTCGGCAGCGTAAAACACAGAGATTGGTTTTTGGAAAAAAGTTAGTCTATGTTAGAACCCCCGTGTTGGTCCGGGCTCCTTTGTAGAACGGACCATCTGCCTTCCTGTGCCAGGCAGCTCGTGAAAAGCGAGCATAGGCTCACCGTCACTAATACCGTGACTAGGTGGTAGAGTTTAGCAGTGATTCGCCCGGATTGGTACCACAGCCTTACCTATCCCTGCCGCTATTGGAAGGCAAACAAGCAGACGGATTTCCTGATGTTAAAAAATACACGCCGCCTAGAGACACCAAAGGTGGCAATGGTGCGTTGCCAACCTGAGACCGGGGTGTTCGGCCTAGAGCAAAAGTAAGTTTACCGGCTACCTTATATCCCGAACTGGAACACGTCATCGACAAGCGTCAAGCACTGACGTTAAGGAGGCAGTAATAGATAAGGCGGTGGCACTATTCCGGGCGAGACGTTGCAAAACTCTACCACCTAGTCAGATGTCACGGTGTTAGTGACGCTAAGCCTATGATCGCCTTTTACGAGCTGCCTGGCAGCTTCCTGATGGTCTTTTGTGCAAATGAACCCGGACCAACGCGAAGAAAAATGGTTACAGATCTAACTTTGTAACAACAAAGATCACTTCTTCTATCTATTTCTATTCTGTAATTTGAATCTGTATGATATTGACATGTTGTGTTACAAATATTCTTAGCATTCATTACATGCAGATTACAATAAAGTTTTTTGCAAGGTAACTAAAATTGAAAATTGTTTCGCTTTACAAAGATTTAGATTAATTAAGTCAATTGCGTATTTTTTATCTTGTTTATAATGTAACTATTACTAATGAAAAAAGACAATTCCGTTGAGTTTCTTTCGCCGGATCTTTTCAGTGCCAGGCTGTGATTCCGATCCGGTGGTAGTTTATACAAATGTCGACGCGAACGAGTACCACTTGTATGGTTCACGTGAATAAAGTTTTTTCTGAATTTGAATATAATGCAAAAAAACAAAAGTATTTTATAAGTTTGTACCAAGAATTATTGTTATACCTACCTAAAACCTAAAATTTGTTGCAATAATGAAATACTTAAATTGGTCATAATAATTTTAATTAACGAATAAATAGTAGCAGCCCCCGTTCCCCGTGTTAGTCCGGCCTCTTTTGCAGAATAGACCATCTGCCTTTCTTGCCAGGCAGCTTGTAAAAGACGAGCATAGACTTATCATCACTAACACCGTGACATCTGACTAGGTGGTAGAGATTCGCAGCGATTCGCCTGGATTGGTAACACTGCCTTACCTATTCCTGCCGCCATAACGTCATGACGTGTTTCGGTTCGGAGGGTAAGGTAGCCGGTAAACTACTTTTGTTCGAGGCCTAACATCCTAACCTCAAGTTTGCAACGCACCATTACCATCTTTGGTGTCTCTAGGTGGCGTCACTTTCTTACCATCAGGAAATCCGTCTGCTTGTTTGCCTCCCTATAACATATAAAAAAGCTACGTTGGGTAACAGCGGCATACATTTTCTGTACCCCTTAAACTTGGAACTATATAAAATCTATCTACAAACCAATAAAGTAAGAATGTAATATAAACGAAAAAAATTTAGAACTTTTTTTTTGTTTTCCTTAGTAGGTATTTATGTGCTCAGTGTTAATTAGTTTTCAGTAGTTAGTTAGAATCCCGGTTTAACTCAAGCACTTTCTAGCAAAAGGTAACCAGTTTCACCGGCAGTTGTATTATTCACGATTGAATTGGAAATTACCTTCACTTTACCGAAGCCAAGATCAGACTGGTTCAACCTTAACACCGATTACACAAAGGACGAGGGGATGTTTACACAACCTTCAGCATTTACGGTTCATTACAGTCAGATTGCAATTTTGAATTCATGCAAATTTAAATTTTATTTTCCATTTAAGGAGCTAGAAGAAATTTATTTTATCTGGGACATCAAAGCTTAACCTTCGCCTCTGCTTCATTTTATTTTAGTGTTTTTTTTATTATTATGACATTATTGTGTCTGTTTTTAAAAGGATGATGATTAAAATACTATCCTATTAATATTATAAATGCCAAAGTTTATAACAATGGATGGATATTTGTTACTTTTTTCACACAAAAACTACTGAATGAATTTAGATGAAACCTTATAGAAATATAGTTTATACACCAGAATAAAAAATAAGCTACCGTTAAAAAAATAGCTTTAGCACGCGAGCGAAGCCGCGTGTGGAAGTTAGTAGATAATAAAAAAAGGCCACCTCGGTAGAGGCACAGCTACAACATTAATGATAACTTCTCTAACTGAACAGCCATTTTTAAATATATCGTGCAAGTCAATTAACAGATGCCGTACTCATTAAATGTCTCTAATCGCCTCTGTGGTCTAGCGGTTCAGTAGTCGGACTTGACTGCAATAGATCCTGGGTTCGAATCCCGGGTCGGGTAACAAAAAGTAAATTGGGTCTTTCCAATTTTCTAAATGTTCCAATTTCCTAAAAAATGTTGCTCGCGACCTATCGCGAGATGTCCTAGACATGTGTCCGGTTGGCGGTAGGCTTGCCACCTATCACATTGTGGGACTTAGTATCTTCGGCTAGTCGTGGGTGCCCTGATTGTGCCTCTGCCTACCTCTTCGGGGATATGGGCGTGAAGATACTACTTTTTTCGTGTAAGTAAATTAATAGATACAGTACTCATTAAATGGGACATGACATTGGCTGATACAGACACTCTGACAGCAGGTTTTTTTTATGTTATAGGAAGGCAAACAAGCAGACGGATTTCCTGATAGTGAGCAATTCACGCCGCCTAGAGACACCAAAGATGGTAATGGTGCGTTGCCAACCTGAGGTCAGGATGTTAGGCCTTGAGCAAAGTAAGTTTACCGGCTACCTTACCCTCTGGACCGGAACATATCATGACGTTAAGGCGGCAGGAATAGGTAAGGCGGTGGTACCGATCCGGGAGAGTCGCTGCGAAACTCTACCACCTAGTCAGATGTCACGGTGTTAGTAAGCCTTTGCTCGCCTTTTACGAGCTGCCTGGCAAGAAAGGCAAATGGTCTATTATGCAAAGGAGCCCGGACCAACACGGGGTGGGGGGGATAATGGTAACATAGTAGTATAAATTCAGATGATCCGTAATTAGTATTGGGTAGCTAACCCTAATTTTAACCTAGCTAGCTGGCTAGGCTTGATAGTCAGTTACATAGAAGCTATTACCTATGTCGTTATTTAAATAGAAGTAGGACTGGTAGTAACTAGTAACTATGAAATTTGGCAACAGTTGTATTGGGATCCATGTTCAACACTCGCATGCATCATTAAAATATTATATATCACATTTTTTAAAACTTTAATATTCTTAAACTTTTTTTTTATAACATTGGAAGGCAAACACGTAGACGGATTTCCTGAAGGTAAGAAATTCCCGCCGCCTAGAGACACCAAAGGTGCGCTGCCAACCAGAGGCCGGGGTGCTAGGCCTCGAGCAAAAGTAAGTTAACCGGCTACCTTACCCTCCGAACCGGAACACGTCATGACGTTATGGCGGCAGGAATAGGTAAGGCAGTTATACCAATCCGGGTGAGAAGTTGCGAAACTCTACCACCTAGTTTTGTTAGTAGTTTTATTTAGTTTTGAGGTTGCAACATTTTTAACAAAAACATTGAAAATCCGTATAGTTGACAGTGCAGGGGCATGTAGCACGTTAATTATTATGAACTAAGATATCCGAAACCTTCTATTTTAAAGTTTAATTAATAGTTTGTGGAATTAACGATATGCGTCCGTATTTATGAATAGATGATGTATAATTTCAGTCATAAGACTGCTGACTTTATAGTATATAACGCATTAGGTTTAAAATAGTTTACCGTACTATCTTTCACACATCTATACAAATTACAAATCTTTCTTGAAAAGAGATATTATGTGTTTATTCCGTTACTACTATTTTTTAGTTTAATTTATACTTTTCCTGTATTAGGCCCATGCAAGGTGTATTGAAACATTTAAGCGTCTTATTACACAGAAAAAGTGTTCGATTCCCGGATCGGGCAAATGTAAATGTGTTTTTTCTTTTTGATAATAAGAAAGTTGTTCTAGTTGTAAGTGCTACGTATATTTCTTCGAAAATACCTACGGACCTAAAAACCTTTTTTTTAAATAGTAAGAAAATTGTAAGGATTATTGAGTTATAAATTAATGATGTTAACTGAGTATTTCAGTACAGTGATAAGCATTAAAAAAACAAATCAGCGAATGCCTTGACCATTTGAGTAATGATATTACTTCAGCTATTATGAAATAAGTTTAACATAAAAACGAAGCAAATATTTCACGTCAAAAGCAGAAAAAAGATGCATTTGATTTTTGGGAAGGTCGTTTTAACTTTTTAAGCTATTTTTTGATAAAATTTTCACGCCCATATACTAAAATAAGTTTTAATAAAATAAACGGCTTTATGCGCATAATACCTATTAAATTAACTAATAAGAGCTATTAAATTAACTAACTCGTCACAGGTGAACGGCGCTAGTCAATAGCCATAGAATATAGATTATTAATACGAGTACATACATGTATTGCTAGCGAAGTACGCGGCTAGCTATCAGATATGTAGCTCTGCGGCTACGCCAAGTGCACTACAGCGCGCAGCTATAGATACAGCGCGTAGCGTCGTAAGTCGTAACTATGTCAGTTCTTTATAGCCAAATAGCTAGCTATTGTACCTACAGACGTATAACGTAGCAGTAGCTATTTGGCTAACAGCCGCTATATAGCTGGCTATAGCTATAGCCACCCATGTTTTGATCCGTTGCAGAAATTTACCCCCCGGTCTAAGTGACAGCACTAGTGGAAATATATGAAGTGGTAAATAAAGTGTTTAACAAAGATAAACTTATTTGTTTAACAAAACGTTTGTTTTACATTAATTGTTCAACAAAGAAACTTAATTTGATTAAAACTTAACATTTTTAATTCAAATGTTTTAAATGAAGTGTTAAACAATGAAAATTCAGTACCTTTTAAATACTTGTATGACATAAATAAGTATTTGATTGCATAATTTTAATATTTTTAATTTCAATTCTAGACTAATAATTTATATTTGTTATATGTAGTACTATAATATTAGTTTACGTTTACTTCAAATTTATATTTTACGATCTTTTAATCTATAATGTCAAAGGTAGTTTGTTAAAAAAAAAGAGTGGATAAAACATGCGCATGCATTTTTTTGTCAAATAGGATTAAACGCTTGGTTTTTGTTTAGGACCCGCATAACTCATTACTATACGAAAGATTTTGCTTTCAGTTCATAAGGTTTTACCACAGCCATTCATCCAAGTGATTAAGTCGGTTACTAATATTTATAAACCCATATTTTGTAAACCATCAATCAAAAGTACTTAATTTAAAGGCTGTGTGTTAAAGGAAAATCTATCATATAACTGTGCCCTGTGCAAATAAATATTAGGATTATTAGGACTACGAAATCTAAGAAGACAAGATCACACAAACGCTGACTAAATAAATATTCGTACTCAATCTCAAATACTTACATCACCAAGATCGTAAACTGTCCACTGGCGGAGACGGTCATGTTCTCATTTGAATTGGAGATTACTTTAATTTGCTAAAACTACGAGTAATTTGGCTCAGAATTTATTAGAAGATATAGTTTTCATTCTTATTTACAGGAGTCTGTGAAATCCCATTGTTATAATGTGACGTTGTAATTGAAAAACAAATGTTTATTTTTTCTCAATCCACTTTATTGTACTTCATGTACTACTTAATTTTTAATTAAAATTGAAAATTGATTCCTGTTACACTTTTATTTTTTAAATTTAGGTGAGACAACTAATACGAAAAGTTCAAAGGAAGGATATGTTAATTTTTGAAGCTTCCGATTTAGTTTGTGTCGTGTGTTGTGTCAGTGATATTCTTAAAGGACGTAATTAATAAATATTAACAAATTGTAAATAAAAAAACCTAGTGTAGTGCCTTTGAACTATATCCGATTAAATCTCTCTAAAAAACTTTATCAGAGGGTGGCGACAAAATCTTCGAAAATGACATGTTTTATGGAAAGGGTAATGAATGTATCAGCTTCCTTGGGCAGGTCTGCAAGGATCGTGACTAAATCCCTCAACAAAGCATATATGTGATGGAGCCCAGCATCAAACTTAACTTTCTTTTTCTTAATTACACATACACACACAAACAATCACACACACACACATTGAACTTATAACTCCCTTTGTTCTCAAAGAGGCAAAATGAGAATCCACTACTTGAGAGCTGGTTAAGCATACAAAAGGCGAGCTTGTTTCTGCAAGTGTCGTTGTTATATAAAGGATTTGTTACATTATAATATCAGAGTCAGGAGCGCGGTCACTCCCGTTAACACGGTTAACCGGATCCCGTATGCATGTCATTTCCGGAATGTAGGCAATAATTCAGTGAGCGAGATGTCCATTAATCAGATTAATTAACTGAAAACGCGATGATATCGATCACAGTTGCGTTATTGCGGTGGTCCTTGTAAATTATTAACAAGCAATCATAATAATTAATTCACCTTGCACTTAGTTACATAATAGGCGTTATATTCTGGGCCCTGTAGTATCAGGCGACGAATAGGGCTACGGTATCCTCTGCCTGTCGTAAGAGGCGACTAAAAGGGGGTTGGAGCTGTCAGTCAACTGATCGGGGTGTCAGTTGGCTTAAAAAACAGCCTGGGACGTAAGGCAGCACAGCATGGTGTGACCCCATTCCGCTGTCGTCAGTGTGATGGCACCAGAAGATGGAGGCTTCTGAGCAGATGAGCCTGCGGGCAGGTGTAAGGGTGACAGCTGTGCGTTCTTCGGAGATCCCGCAGTCATACGCACAGAGGACGGCCACTGAGTGGTTTTAGGAGTCCGGCGTAACACGCCACTTCCCCCGAAAGCGGTGAGTATCCATGAGGATTTCCACTAGTTAAAAAGGCGTTGCATTCTAAAGGCCCCTAAAACTAGGAAATATAATATTTCTCGTGGACCGTACAAATGTTATTTGTGACTTATATATGTATTACCTCCGGATTAACCTATAACCTATAACATCTATGGTGTCTAAAGGCCATTTATAGGTGTTTTTACAATTTTTTTTAAAAACTTAATATTTAATAACAAGCAATAAGTACCAAAAATCCCAAAACTTTAAACCTCGTACCGTACGATATCAGACGAGGTGACGAGACAGTGACACCAAACGTAAAACTCTTGTTGTGTCACCAGAATATCACGTCAAAAAATTGTACTTTGTCAACTCATGTATGTAGTGTCTATCTCTTAGAAAAAAAGTGTCTTTACGCCCATATCCCTGAAGAGGTAGGCAGAGGCACAACCAGGGCACCCACGACTAGCCGAAGATAATAAGTCCCACAATGTGATATGTAGCAAGCCTACCGCCAACCGGGCACACGTCCTACCGCGAGCAACATTTTTTTAAAAAATTGTAAAGACCCAATTTTCTTTCTGTTACCCGATCCGGGATTCGAACCCAGGACCTATTGAAGTTAAGTCCGACAATAGAACCGTTATAACAACAAGTTATAAGTACGGTACGTGTATCATGTTACCAAACCTTACAGTACCTAGTAAGATAAGTTTACACGTAGAACTAACTCGCCAAAGTTAATTAGGAGAAAAGTTTAGTTACATTTTTTCACTGGAACCTGATGTAAACTTCCAGAAGCTGGAAGATGATTCAATTTGCTTTTCGTTGAAAGGAAACATTAATTCGAGTGACTAAACTTAGATACATGTAACTGTTGATTTCTGGAGTTAATTGTTCTCCGTGGTTTATGTTTACGTATTCATTAATCCCACCAACATAACTAGAAAGTAATTTAAAGCTGTAATATTGTAAAAGGGTGTATTATAAATTGGATTAATGTATGTTTGTGTGTGTGTGTGTGTGTGTGTGTGTGTGTGTGTGTGTGTGTG
>NJDD01010215.1:25321-37072 GCA_002245505.1 Calephelis nemesis
GTGCTAACTTACGAAAAGGTTTTCTAGGGGGTTTTAATTCGACATTTAAATTTCATTATTACACTGTACAAATAATTAAACTACTCAAATTTTGGACGTGTGGAACTTAGAGACTGCCGCGGTAGAACTGTTGCATAAGCAGGCGTGAGTCACCACATTGCAGGGCGAAGAGGTGGATTAGCCAATTAGATATAACCAATGCCACCAAGAGGCGAGTTTACGTTCATTCTTAATAACCTACTTATAGATAGAGATAGATAGACCTATTAGAGATTATTGCTAAGACATTTTCATGACATTGAAAGATAGCAGTCGTTGCCTGGTAATTGATCCAAAATACCACAAGTTTATATAGATTATTAATGTTGGTTGTAAATTTTAAAACATTTTCATAATTTCTTAAAAGAGTGAATGAATGGGACAGGAGCCTATAATAAAACAGTTAAAAAAGGCAATCTGCATACAAAGTGCGTGACGTGCGTTGTTACTTGTTACGCACACATAGACAATGCTTACGGACATAACATGTTGAACCAATATAGACCACTTCGTGCGCCGTAGTGACATACTTGCAATAAGCTTATGTAATTTTTTTTAAGCAAAAGTAGAACAAGAGAAAATACACGCATCTGTCATCAATCTAAGTCCTTTGCACAGAAAATATCGAGTGCCAATTATCGAGATTCCTGCAAGCCTGGTATGCTTCCTCCACATTTGAGGTACATATTCTTTTGTTACAAACACGCCGATTTCAGAAGTGTAAGTTGTAACTAATTAGAGAACAGTTTTACTGCGGCAGTCTCCGAGTGCCACACATCTTATTTTCACATAGTTAATTAGTATACACCAAGGAGTACGTTGGTAGTAATTACCTATTATTGAAAAACAACATGCAAAAGGAAATTAAATCCAATTAAAACATATTTGTGTAAAATGTTACCAAAACGAGATGATATGACTCTCATATGAAATAAGTTTTGAGATTTCAAGTAGAGCCAAACTCACTATTAACACTCCAACTACTATTTTAACTTCAACTCAAAAAATATGGGCTTGGCTGTTACACTACATGGACGTAAAGTGAAAAATGAATTCTTCTATCATTACTTTTTATTACTTTTGTGTAATACACCAATAAACTATAGATTTCGTAGTGACCAAACGGTTTAGCTACACCTTTTAATTTATAAGTAAAGTTATAAGGTTTGAGATTGTAGGATTTGAGCGTTTAGAGTTGTTCCAGAGTGTGAAGAGAAGTTAGGCTCTACATGACATCTCGAAACTTTTTCACAATGAGAGCCATGTGATATCGTTTTGGCACCACTTTAAGTAAAAATGTTTTTGATGGGGTGAAATATTTCAAGCTTGCTACTTATGGGACAAATGTTCGAGAATTATTTCTTAATTAAAACTTGACACAAACTTGTAATGGTCTGAGCATAATAGACGTATTTCCCGTGGGACGGAAAATATAATTTTCTGAACCTAAGCTCCAATGACTAAACTTGGATCGTTTTATTCTGTAAAATTAGAATTTCAAATAATACCCAGGTTTTATTTGCTTATAATTTATAGAACAATAAGATATTTTTAAGCTTTCGAAAGTAACTTTAAATTCTCTCCTTAGTTTTTCTTTCCGGAATAAAATATTATTATGCTGTTTGTATTTAAGTTAACTATGAACTGGGTTTGATGTCAGACAAAAGTGTGAATTAATTAATTACAATTTTTATAAAATATATTAAACTTAACTTCCAGATTAAGATCAACCATCTTTATGAATTAGCTCAAGAAGCTAAAATTTCATGACTTTTTTTTCTGATAAGTTTCCAATCAGTTCAAGTTGAATCCAATCGATCGCATTGATTTATTTATTCCCTGCGTTTTGACTAGACTACAGAAAATGTTTCTCTTATGAAAAGTAATATACATTTCCCAAAGGGGACAGGTAAAAATATAAATGTAAATAATACAGGCCCTACACTTAGTCAGCCAGAAGAGCCAATCGCCGCACTCCTCCGTTCCATGATTACTATGAAATATTGCGCTCTAAAGTGAACGTCTGAAACGACAAATCGCTATTTTCGACACTATAAAAGTAATTTGAAAAAAAGTATAAAAACAGAAACACTTATCTTTTAGGTATAGTACTTATCTATGTTTGAGTTAAATCTGGTGTCGATATTTTCATAATTATTGAAGTAGACAGTTGTGTTATGCTTTCAAAAAAGGGTTAACTTTTTGATTTTTTTCTATTAAGCAAAGTGAAATGAATCGTATTTTAGAAACACTACTCTTATAAAGCATATTCATGTTAATCTTGTGTATTTTTGTCAACAAAATCCATGATTGCTTTGTATGAAAAAAAAAACATTATACTGCTGACGTATTTTAGCATACATGGACCCTTAACATATTTTGCATAGAAAGGGAATTGCTTACTGCAATTAAGTCGCCCAAAGAGGCAATTTGGTGATTGTAACTGCTTAAAATTTTATACTACAAAATTTGAAATTGTTTTGATCCTTGACATAAACCGACTTTCGGAATAGCATTCAAAACGTTCCTCAGGAAACTACTTACCCTAAGCTCTAATAAAATAACCCTAATATCTTGAGTAACCTTGGTATATAACATAAGGTAACCATATCCTCGATTTACAAAATAAAAGATAGTTCATTACTATTCATGGAGGTATAAATTTAAGTTAGCGTTATACTCAACCTTATATCTTTCATGATAGGGTTCTAAAGCCTTGTTCCTCGAAATAAATCATACCAAACGACCTCATAAAACTTGACGTGGGAAAAGAAGAGCCGGTCAGTATTCCGAGAGACAACTACTATATCTAACTAATCTGAACACATACGAAATACATACACGATAATTAATTAGACAATTCTTTTTTTTATGATATTGGTAGCCAAACAAGCAGACGGATTTCTTGATGGTAAGAAATTCACGTCGCCAAGAAACACCAAAGGTGATAATGGTGCGTTGCCAATCTGAGGCTGGGATGTTAGACCTCGAGAAAAAGTAAGTTTACCGGCTACCTTACCCTCCGGATCGGAACACGTAATGACGCTATGCCAGCAGAAATAGATAAGGCGGTGGTACCAATCCGGGTGAGTCGCTGCGAAACTCTACCACCTAGTGAGATGTCGCGGTGTTAGTGATGGTAAGCCTATTCTCGCCTTTTACGAGCTGCGTGGCAGGAAGGCAGATGGTTTATTCTGCAAAGGAGCACGGAGCAACACGGGGGAAAATGAATCATACTTTCACCATGAAGAGAGATTTGGTGTAGCTGTTCCAAAAGTTCATGAATTTCCTTTCAGTTTATGTAAAAACTCTGTATCGAGGTCGATATTAAATTGGATCTTATTGAATTTATAAACAAAAGCGACATTAGTGTCATCATATCTAAGTCTCGGCCTGAGCTGCTATTTCAAAAACAAACAGTTGAAGAATCTTCAAGAATAAAGTGAGTAGGAAGCTCTGGCTCCCACATGCGATCCTTTTCATTGCTTTCCTTTTAAATTTAGGAATGTTATACAAGTAACAGTGTAAACAATATTTGAGAATTGACTATGATGTTTTGACCATTGGAACAAAAAAGCTGTACTTTTACATAAATGTATGAAAAGTGAACGAGAGGTTTTAAGTAAACTATAGACATATTTAGATAAATGTCTCTCAAATCCTGCATTACACACATGTAGCCTACAAATACAAAATAAAACATTAAAAATATTCAATTAACTCTGGCAAATGTCTTGAAGGCTGGACTTTGGGGTCTCTAGGCGGCGTGAATTTCTTACCATCAGGAAATCCGTCTGCTTGTTTGCCTACAAATATCCGCTCATTATTAAATTTATTAATTGGAAGTTCTTTTATATAATTGGGAAGTTTATTGTAGAACTGTATACATAAGCCCATGAAAGAATGGCTTACTCTGTGGAGACAAGCCACATTCACACCAAGATTATTTTTATTCCTTGTATTGACACAGTGTATGTATGTACTGCGTGAATTATCATGTAAGTAGTAGTAAGTAATCTAGTAGGAGCCTTACAAATGCGATCCGCCTCGAAAACATTTCTACAGTTCTTGCAGTTTGGTGCCAGTACTGTTACGGCACAATTGTTGGTTCCAGTGAGTATACATTACACGTATCCCGCGTCACCATTACAAAGCAATATTTATTATCTATTCAATTTGTGTCAGTACTCACGTTATTAAAAAGCTTAAGGGCTTAATCGATCAAGTAGATAACGCGGCAGTGATCAGACCGCACACGGACGGCCCACGCGAGCCGGTTGCTCTCGCGGGGAAGTTTACAATGCATTGGTTTAAAAAAAAAACATTTTTTTTATCTGTAAAGCTACGTATAATATCAACAGACATTGCTCTATTTGTTTTTTTTTTTATGATATTGGAAGGCAAACAGACGGATTTCCTGATGGTAAGAAATTCACGCCGCCTAGAGACACCAAAGGTAGTAATGATGCGTTGCCAACCTGGGGCCGGGATGTTAGGCCTCGAGCAAAAGTATCTTGAAAATAAGCTTATCTTGAAAATAAGCTTTATGTGTAGACGAGCAATGTTCGTTATACAGACTCCAATGGCCGGAGTTGCTCCTCTTTCAGCGCGGGAGGAGGCCCGGTGAGGACCGTAGCAGCGGAGTGAGATGGTGAATGCCAACGCGACCCCATTTCGCTCCTTGCCAGTGTGGTTTTTAGTCGGTTCGAGCCCGACAGAACCCGCTGCTCTTCCCCGAAAGCGGTGGGTATCCGGGGGGATTTTCCACACGTAAAAAAAGGGCTAGTCTCAAAAGACGTGAATTTTCACCAAAAACTCAATCGCATGATGAGGAGATGCAAGAACGAGTCAATTTCGATCCTACGAAACGCATTGTCATTGATGACAAGATGTGGGCTTCCGAACTTGACATGCAAACTAGTTACCAAGATGTAACATTACGCTTTCCAATTGAGATATTTTATTGAATCAGGCGTTACTTTGCGGAAATCCATTATAACAGATGTAAAATAAGTCTTTGTTTTGCTAATTCCGCGTAAGCAGTGTAACTGTTGTGGCAAATAATCCTTCAAACGATAGATTGTGACAAGCCTAACTGACTTTAACTTAAGTAAATTGTTAAAAACAAAGTCAAAATAAACAATTTTTAAAATTTTCTATAGCTTTTGTGTGATAGCTCCATTGCAAAAAAAACAGGTTAATAGTTTGACAACTATTGTACTTTCAATGTTAATTTTCGTGTTATGAAAAATTGTTAATTAATTAAAAGACAATTAATTGAAAAATCGCGATAAAAATTTTTGACCGCCGGATTTTTGTTTATTAATCTATCCTATGGGTGCCTGATTTTTTTCGTATTTAATAAGTTTAAATAATATTTATTCGTTAAAAGTCCAAAGTGGGCGCAGCTTATGCAAGCGAGAGTTCCCGTTTCTGGCCGTATTTTCAACCCTCTAGAAAAATTATAAATATTGGTCCTAGAATTCCGGAAGGTAAAATTTTTTTTAGGAAATTTCTTCCTCTTTATGTATCTTTTTTCAAATTTTGAATACTTTTTGAGATATTCACAAAAAACAAAACCACCTTTGTTTTATTTTACTAAATTGTTTATAACTTTTATAATTTTAGTAATCAAAATTCCATATTTTTCAAAAAGTTTTTAAATTTCATTTGGCAAATGCGATGACAAATCGAATGACACCTTGGTCCTTGACCAAAACTTTCCGAGGTGAGCTAAAAAGTAAAAATTTTGACATTAGAATTTAGAGGCACTTTTTTATTTTTAGAGGACTTAGTACAGATAGAAGACGTTACAAATTAATCTATTGGTCACACGAATATCAATGCTATTTCAGCACGATATTACGGTAAAAATATCCCGTTTAAAGGGTAAAGTAGCCTTTGTATTAAATTGTTACTTGGCTAGGTTGAGTTAACAACACTATAAAATCAGTACCGCGTATTTTATCGGTACAGCGACATCTAGTTTCAGTTAACACAACTTTTTTTTAAATGAAAAAAAATTTATTTTGAGAGTTGTTTCACATTGACACAACATTGTTTTTATCTTATCACGTAAATTATATGCAGTTATTGTTCATGTATGCACAGCATTTTAAATTATGACGCTATTTATTTAAAAACTTATGGAAATGTGTTTTTTTACGTTTTTAAGAAACTAGACAATTGATAGCCCAAGAGTAAACCCACATTAAGTAATCAATTTTTGACTACGCTGCAATACATTTATTTCTATTAAAGAAGAGTAAGAAGTACACATTGGGCTAAAGTTAAGTGTGTTTCGGTGTTGCGTCCCTCCGTGTCCCTTGTCACGGGCCGATGTGTATCTAACTTTAAAATACGAGGGACTCCACCATTAAGGCTATCTCCACACGGATGAAACCGTTTAAAATGGCACCAACAGACACGGTTATGTTTAAGATAATTTTTGATTTTATTATATGTAAGTAAATTTAGAAAAAATGTGAGCGGCGACATCAACTTCTACATCTCGATATTTAATAAAATTGATAGTTTGTCATGTTTATTTATTAAATGGAAGAGTTTTAACAATTTTTGAATACCATATATACTTTTCCACAGTTTACTTTACTTGTCATAATCTTATATATATATAAAAGAAAGTGGTGTTAGTTACACTATTTATAACTGAAGAACGGCTACACTGATTAGGCTGAAAATTGGTAGGGAGGTAACTTTAAACCGGGAGAAGGACATAGGATACTTTTCATCCTGTTCAATTGTGAGGAAACTGGGAAAAACAACATTTTAATTTTTTCCATACAAACTGAACGGACGGAACGAATTTCGCGGGAACAGCTAGTATATTATATAAGTTTCAAATTTTACAATCTTCTTCTTGACGTAAGATAAGGTTAGATAATTAAGATATTCAACTGTAGTGGAATAATACAAGTGTTTATTTAAGAGTTTGTATACATTGGAATTCACCAAGTGTTGACGATGAAAGATATAATTTCCATGGAAAAAATTTCAGACCACGCATTATCAGCACTGGTCTCACCACTTACCGTGCCCTGCAGGACGTAGGTGGAACGTATCGCCCGAGACGGTATACTTCCTCATGCCAGAATCTGACGTCCACCATTAATATGTTAGATATAGGTGTTCAGGTGACGTGCGTTTCTTACTTAACATATTATATTACATCTTGTTTGCCTTTGCTGTGGGTGTGGGTGTTTATGTTTATCTGTCCGTCTATGACCTCATAACTTTTAAATATGTAGACCGATTTCGATGTGGATATTTTTGTTGGTCGAGATGATTCTTAGCTACATCACATACAATCAAGCGGTTATAGGTTTCGTCGAGGGTTAGTGAGAATTTAAAATTTTGGGATCATTATTCTCCTAGGCATTGAGCCTTCCGCTGAGGTAAGCCTTAGTCCTGACTACGGTAAATACATTTGCCTTAAATTTATTTGTCATTTGAAAGTTTAATTAAATTAAATAAAACAATAATAAATAAATATCACAGGACATGTTACACAAATTGAATCTAACCCCAAAGTAAGCAAATGGTATGCTTAAGTTATGGTTGTCAGTCAACGATACTAATAGAAATACTTAAATAGATACCTAAAATATATAAATTAATAAACACCCAGACCTTCTGGGTCTGTATGCTTAAGTTATGCTTAAGTTATGGTTGTCAGTCAACGATACTAATAGATAGAAATACTTAAATAGATACCCAAAATTTATTTCATAAACACCCAGACCTTCTGGGTCTGTATGCTTAAGTTATGCTTAAGTTATGGTTGTCAGTCAACGATACTAATAGATAGAAATACTTAAATAGATACCCAAAATTTATTTAATAAACACCCATACCCAGAATGTGATGACAAAAACATCTAAACGCTATAACAATAATATATTGACTTGTCCGTATTACATGAAATTGTAGAGTTGTATAAAAACAATAGCAACATTTTGTGATACTTAACTGAGAGTTAAAAAGTACCTCTAAGCTAGAAACATATTGTCGGCCTCTACATATGTATAGTCTTTCGGGCCTGCACACTTATTTCAACAAAGAATTTCCACAACGAATAAGTATCTTCACACCCATATCCCCGAAGGCAGAGGCACTAACCAGGGTACCCTCGACTAGCCGAAGGCATTAAGTCCCACAATGTAATGAAAGTGCCAAACCTGGGACGTGGCCTGCACACTCATTTCAACACAAAGAATTTCCACAATAATATCTACGCCTATATCCCGGAATGGTTAGGCAGAGGCCCTAACCAGGGTACCCACGACTAGCCGAAGACATGAAGTCCCACAATGTGATAGGTGCTAACCAGGCACTTATCCAATTCGGGACAATGTTAGTTTTATAAAAAATGCATTGCATATTGTATATGTAGACCCGGTATTGAACCTGGGACCTCAAGAAGTCAAGGCTGCCAGACCGTTAGACCACAAACTATTGTACTTGTAAAAACTTGAACTTGTAAAAACCGCGAGGTTGGCAACACATTAGTCATTCAAAAAAAAAGAGTAGGGAAAGTGAACAATTTTATTTTATTAGCGGCTGTACGCCGCGCCCTTACACCACGTCCGACAACAATCTTAGTAACAATATTTACTCCGGCTAGTCTGTTGTTCGCAACGAATCTCACGTGAACGTTTTGGTTCAAAATTATCACAATATGTTTATATTTCGTTGGCTGGTGCGACAGATGTTGCCCTGTCATATCTATGAATGTCGAATGCTTAAATTTAAAGAATTAAAAGTAAATTCTCTTAAAATTCGCAATTTTGCCATCCATTCAAGAATACTGCGACGACCAAAGGTAATACAGATTCATTTTTACCCCCCCCCCCNNNNCTCTTTTTCTATGTGTATGTATCTATCATAATTCATAACTCTTTAACGTAAAGACTCATTCGGATTTTTTGACTAAAAGCTGACGGTATCGAGATAGTTCTTAGCAAAGAGTATATAAATACTACGCAATAAGAGGCGGGACTTCCATAGATACATAGTAAACCCGAATTATGTATGAAGTTTACTTGAAAAAGTATAACCCGTATTATTTGAAAGTAAGTCTAAAGGCATTCAGATATAAGGCAACTAGTGTCATATGATTTGGGCGAATAAAAAACATAGCAAACTTTTTTAAATGAAATTTGCGCCAAACTGGTTATTAGCTACATTGCTTAAAGTTTTTTTTGTCGGCCGTTACTGAAAATATTTAGTTTAAAGTGTATTATAATATGTATGGTAATACTCGCTAATAGGAAACGTAGATAGGATAAAAGCAGCTGAAACCTTTTTTTATGTTAAACCTTCTTGTCATTTTTTTCTGGAAGTATCCATTTTAATAAAGATTTTTTTTGCATAAACTACCTACGGTCTGACTTTAGGCTAACTTTTAAAAGTCGTATGAAACGTCCGCTAAGAGAGAGATAACCAAAAGCCCTTCGGCTCTATTTGCAAATGTCATGTCGCAGCTTAAAGGATATTCATGAGAGCAAATAGGAGCGCTCAGCAGGAGTTTTGCTCCTCGGAGTCGTGAGATTAGGGTAGGGCCCACAAGATAAATTGGAGAGATTAATTTGGGGAAAACCCGTCATTGTTTTTGTACGGAAATATACGGAACATTTGTAGATGCACAAATAATTTTCTAATACTTTAATCTTTTCTATAATAAACAATGTTTTATGAATATTCTACAGTAACTACTTTGCATTGGACAATAGGTTAAACGCAGTAAAACTGCAAAAAACCAACATCAAATTTGGAACATATGTGGTTTTCTCATGAATGCTAATGTAGACCTGGACCAAATTATAATGGGACCGCCGCAGGAGTATAGGCTTTTCATTAAAAAACCAATTTTGAAAATTCGTCCACAAACACCGGAATAATCGAGTAACATACATACAAAAAAAACATACGGGTCGAATTGAGAACCTCCTCTTTTTTCGTCGGTTGAAAATAAATCCCCTTTTCGCGTGACCATCGTATACGCTTGAATGAAAGGAACAATTTTGCTATATTTTCTTGTTGTATTAGTTATTGTCAGGAGCAGGATCAAATAAAGAGAAAAACCAAGAAAATTACAGGGAAAATGAGAAAAACAATGCTATAATCCATAAAAGACGGTAGTAGCTGTTAATGTCAAGCGGTACTAAGTTCGCCGAGTCGGCCGGTACTTAATAAAAATGACACGTAATGTCACGCATTTTTAATGTTACGAAAAATAATAAATAACTGTAATTTTTGATACTGTATTTAGAAATTACGACCAAAATGAACATAAAATTTCAAAATAGTCCACCACTACACTCGTCAGTCCTATAAACTTTTTTTCGTTTTAGTCTCAATAGTTAGGCATAATTTACCCCGTGTTGGTCTAGGCTCCTTTAAATAATTGACCATCTGCCTTTAGAATCGTTGTGATTTCAAAACGAGTACAACGGAAAAACGACAAGTAAGAGACACAAATATATATTCATCTCACTCTTTTGCAGGTAAGAGACACAAATATATTTTCATCTCATTCTTTTGCAGATAAGAGACACAAACATATTTTCATCTCATTCTTTTGTCGATTTACTGAAGTTTCACTTCTATCGTATGTGAATCGTAAGAGACACAATTATATATTCATCTCACTCTTTTGCAGGCAAGAGACACAAATATATTTTCATCTCATTCTTTTGCAGGTAAGAGACACAAATATATTTTCATCTCATTCTTTTGTCGATTCACTGAAGTTTCACTTCTATCGTGTGTGAATCGCACACACACCTTTTTAATACTTGTAGTGACAAAGTATCAACTGTCAACCTTGTCATCATTCTTACATATCTGCATTTAATACTATCCGCTATAAACGTCACGTCGTATTCTAAACACGTGTTACTTTGAAGGAAATGAATCGAGTACGTACAATGAATAAATCATGAATGACAATTTCATTTGTTGTAGTAGATCCTACATAATAATTCATAATTGGAAAGATGTATCTTCACTTGTTAGACTTACTAAGACTTACTTACTTACTTAGACTCTCAGGCGCGTTGGAATATTGTAAACCATCAGCTGCCCTCCTTCCGAGGAGGTACTGGCGAGTGTCGCTTTGTAAGTGACCAGCAATGTGTGCACAATTACTTGAGTTTTACGACGGCTTGGAATTCTACCTACTCCCATAGACACACAATATCAGTGCAGCAAGTATAGTAGGGGAGCCCGCTATGCGAAATGTGTAGTAACTCCAGCGTTATTGGGACCCATTGCACTTTGTCGATTAAATAGTGGAGAGTAAAAAAGGTCATGTAAGGTTTTTCTTTTTGGCGGTGCGTTAAGTGTCTAGAAGCTAAAATAGCAATTTCAGTCACTTGATCGTAGCCCAACTTATCAGATATTAATAGTATATATGCCTAATGTGTCTTCGATGACAGAAATATGTCAATCAGATAGATTGCTGTAATCGACAATTAACACATATGACTTGGTTTTTGAAAGTTTCTGAACCTCTTACTCCCGTACGTCTTGTTCAAATCACCAGAAAATTCAAACATGGACTTATTGGCATACAATAATCCCGCCATACTTTAATCTGATACGCTCGAGTATATTTTCAAGCCAAAAAAAATTAGACAGACAACCCTACATGCGCGTCTCTATGTAGAGATTTGATACATAATGGAGGTG
>NJDD01010215.1:40668-90010 GCA_002245505.1 Calephelis nemesis
ACGCCAAACATCGACCAGACGCGAAGTTCGGCTTCGATTAACTACGGGCTGCATTTGTGTGATGAACATTTAGATATCTGCATTTCCGGGTCTGGGTGTTTATTAAATTTAATCTGGTATCTAATCTATATATTAGAATCGTTGACTTACACCCATTCCCATAACACAAGCATATATATTGCTTACTTTGGGAGTAGATTCAATTCGTGTAAATTGTCCAGGGATATTTGTTATTATTATTATTTATTGTTATTGTTGGAAGTTTAAGAATACACTAAAGTCTAATTGTTAAAATAAAAACGAGGGACAAATTTGAAGCGAAATGTCTCCGAACGTATTTATGAAATTAAATTCAGCACATGAAAATCCTTCTGTGTTTGGTCTGGCCTCACTGACAATTCCATACGACATCTGTATTCCCAAGAGATTTGCTAGACTGGAGACGGATATCACTAGCAGTGTCACTGACATGTTATATAACTCGTGATATCTCAACACTACTACAAAAGAAAAACTATACAACTTTAAAATATTTTTTTTACACTACAAGAGGTACCTATGACAAGATAACCTAAGATGTTAGTGGCCATCCATAAACTACGTCACGCGAATTTTGGCACTTTTCGACCCCTCCCCCCCTCCTTGTCACAGGTTCTCACATTTTTAGAACCCCGTCCCCCCTACTGTGACGTCACACATTTTTCAAACTTAATGTAGAATGATGGCTGGTATTTTATTAAACACTGAATTCCAACCTGTTTACATGAAGTACATAGGTATTTCTAGCTTTGCATTAAAAGTGAGAAAGTAATAGTATGTTTTGCATGTTTAATGTTGTTTCCACTATGATGATTGTTGGTATTAAACTAATGACCAACGTTGAAGTAATTGAAGTTAGTTCACATATAAATTTCGTGTTCTAGTATTTTATAATGTGACGTCACAAGGCTTTCGATATCCCCCTGCCCCTTGTCACATAATGTCACATTAAGATGATACCCTCTCCCCCATTAACGTGTGACGTAATTTATCGATGGCCCCTTATTGTATGCGTCATGACAATATATCTCTGGATAAATTACACGGATTCATACACTCTTTATACAAGAAATATATGCTAATGATATTAATAAATAAAAACATAAATTATATGACCGTATTATAAGCCTATAAAATATCAAAATAAATTGACTCAAGACTCAGAAATACAAATATAGAGAATCAGACGAGAGCCTCGTCAAACGAGTGTGCTGACGTATACACGGTAGACCAGAAAATGTTATTTATAACTAATATTGACAGGCTTATGTAACCAGCTGTTGTCCCCGACTTCTTAGTCCTTATACTTTATGGTGACTTTTCGTATTTATTGAAGGGAAAGTAAGAATTTCCTGTAATAAAAGGTCGACCTGGGTCGACTACTACTTTATCTTGCACTTGGTCTCCAAGGACAATGTACTCTGTATAAATACGTGTAATACGGAGCAATACTTGTATTTGAAAAATATTTAATTTAATATTTAATGTATAAGTATAAAGTCTGGATAGTTATGCGAACATTTAGGTCATATATAGGACAATTCAACTGTATACGGTGCCACTGATTTGGACGTAAGCCAATATGTCAGAAACTTGTGACCAGAATAAGCTTCCAATGCATTAGGGTTGTCACCTTTCCATTAAATTTCCATTCAAATGTTATAAGGCTCGCTAAGTAGTTTTAATGACAAGCGGTTAATATTTAATACTTTTTTAAAACTAACTCCGAGAAGGACAAGGCTGTCAAATCTTCTGTTGCATGTTTTTTTGTTTCTTTTTGCATGTTTGTTACATGATTACTAGATTAATAAAAAACATATTTTAAAGGTTTTACTTTAGCAAATAGATCAAAATTCTAATGTGGTCTTACAGAAATTAGATTAAGATTCCTGTGGTTTAGTTTTTAAGTTAGTTATTAATGGAATTAAATAATGTTCGAAGCTACTTAATCTTATATATAAAATTCTCGTGTCACAATGTTCGTTCCCATACTCCTCTTAAATGGCTTGACCGATTTTCATGAAATTTTGTGAGCATATTGAGTAGATCTGAGAATCGGCCAACGTCTATTTTTTATAACCCTAAGTGATGAGCGTGAATCTTTTTCATACCCCTAATGATAAGGGTGACTCACCGAATTTTTTTCATAGCAGAACAACGTCTACCGGGTCAGCTAGTAATATATAAATTTTCTTATTTCTCATCGACATCATGTTTAAGCGACTCAAAAAGAGAACATTGTTTCAATTTCCAGCGCTGTTATGTATTGCGGTTGGAGTCGGGTTTTTGGTTCTTAACTTTACGTTATCTAACTAATTCATACAAAATACAGGGTGCATTTGACACCGTAACGAAAACTTCTGTGGTAGTTTAGATACATATCAGACTTCAAAATTCCGTTATCAGTTTTTGTCGGTAACAAGTTGTTAAATATTTAGCAGTTTTTCAGCCCGCAAAGTATAGCGAACAAAGTACTCGTATATGCATTAAGCCGCGCGTTGCGAGCTGTAGGTGTAAAAATGTGTTATTTATTAGATTTTAAATAAGTTTATTGAAATAACAGTGATATCGATATAAAAATACAAAAATTTTTGAAAAATTAATGAAATTTCCGACATGAAATTCAAACTACCTACGCATGTCTATCATGTACAGAATCCATGGTTTCATTTTTCGGTACGCTGTCATTTACACGGTGTATAACAAATAGAAAGCTTGTAGATCATATTAAGCTGCATGGATCTTTAATTTTAAAATATGAACATGACAGAGAATGCCACAAAATTAAACGAGTTTCATTTTGCTTAGTGCTTCGTTTGTGACCCGGCAAAATGTTATAGTAGATTTTAAATGAGGTGTGCATACTATTTGGACAAAATTTTATAATTGAAAAAAAAGGTGTGTGTGCGATTTACACATGATAAAAGTGAAACTAGTAAATCGACAAAAGAATGAGATGAATATATATTTGTGTCTCTTACCTGTCGTTTTTCCGTTGCACCCGTTTAGAAAATACAACGATTCTAAAGAAGTTTCACTTCAAAAATAATATCTCAATGTACGTAAGGTGTTTTGTTCATCTGTGCGAATTAAAACGGCACTATTATTAAGCTTTTGTAAGAAAAACCACATACCTATCTACTGTATCAATTACACGAATCGTTTTTTTTTAATATTTTATTGACAGCAAAACACAGTCTTGCTCAACTTCATCTTTGTACATCCTGTTACACCTCACCTCAAAATAATTAGTATACCTGTTTAACTATGTAAATACTGTCTAAAATAAGACATGCAAAATAAGGCTTTATTTTGCTATTTTCGCGTAAGCAGTGTAATTGTTGTTACAAATAATCCTCGATATTACACTACTTTCTTTCGAAATCAGCAAAATAAAGGTTTATTTTACATGTGTTATAATAATGGATTTCCGCAAATTCAACCAACATTAACATGTACCACTTACATAAATGTCAGATTTCTTACATCAGAACTTTCGTGAAAATGTTTACGTAGTAGGCAACCCTGAAACATGAGGTACCCAGCTTGTATACAACTACGCTATTCATATAATTTCACTGTTTGTAATCTTAAGTTTGTATGATGAAATAATACAATTGATTAAACTTCTCCCAGTTTTGTTCTTGGCGTTTATTGTCTTCATTTGTTTCGATAAAGAAAAAAATATTCCTGAACTACTTCGTTTATAAATTTCTACCCACTCATTTGATATTATAGTTATTATCTTTTCGTAGTACAGGATGGTAGACCAACCGACGGATTTTAAGTGAAATAAATATCAAAGATGTTTATTGTGCAATGTTTACCTGGTGTTGAAAGCCTCCTGCGTCCTATTTTCTAATACCAAAATACAAAAATCGTAAGCCATTTGGTGGTAATTCTGCTGTTCACAAACTAAACTTATTTTATATGCATGCTATCTTTTTCAAAAGAAAGATAAACAAAAGAGATGGAACGTTTTAGACATGTCAGATAAGTCTGGACATGTCAAATTGTGATGTTTTTAATCAACGTTTTTGAGTCATAGATTAATCGTTTGAAGAAATAACGTGTACGGTCTAATTAAACAGCACTAAAAGTGTTTTTTTTTAATTTAATATTGGAAGGCAAACAAGCAGACGGATTTCCTGATGGTAAGAAATTCACATCGCCTAGAGACACCAAAGGTGGTAATGATGCGTTGCCAACCTGAGTACGGAATGTAAGGCCTCCAGCAAGTCAGTTTACCGGCTACCTTACCCTCCAACCAGAACATGTCAACAGCAAACATTGACATTATGGTGGCAGGAATAGGTAAGGCGGTGGTACCAATCCGGGCGAGTCGCTACGAAACTCTACCACTTAGTAAGATGTCACGGTGTTAGTGACGGTAAGCCTAAGCTTGCCTTTTACGAGCTGCCTGGCAGGAAGGCAGATGATCTATTCTACAAAGGAACCCGGACCAACACGGGGGTACCTCTTTTACCTCTTTTTGTTACTTTCATTGCAAGAAGACAGCGATAACTTAAAATTAGTTTAGTGTTTAGTTAGTGCGTAACAAAATTACTACCATTGTATCGATAAGTACAGCTAAGGTAGTGGTGATCTAATTATATCAGTTTAAAACACGAACAGTCTAAAATCCTAAGGGATTATAGAAGTAATTGAAGGCGATAGGTTTTAAAACGGAGGGATGAAATGTCTTTCTGGTTCACCGCTTTCAGTAATTACTTTTGTAGCTTGTCTCATTTCGTTTATAGCCTTAAATAGCAATTTTCTATAAGATTTTTCTTAAGAAAATTAAAGAAAACGGGGAGGCGGATTTTCTGATGATAAGAAACAGATGTCTGCAAAGAAAAGAAATAATGCAATGGTATGTTACTTCCTGACGAGGGGGTGTTATGCCTCCTGTATGAGCAACCAGAACTGGCCAGTTGCGAGCACTGACGTTGTGGTAACAGGTGCAGCGAGGCGGTGGTACCGATTCGTGTCAGTCGACCCAAAACTCTACCGCCTCGTATAACGTTACTCACAATATTACACACTCATGCCTTATTCCAGTGTTAACGTAAATTGGATGGCGGATGATCTAACGGTAGAGCTTAACGGGATATAACCTTTTATGTTAGAAAACGTTTCGCATAGAGTGAACTTTGTATCTGTTTAATTGACTTTTTGACAATTGCAATGAATTACATTAAATATTGTTATCTGTAGGTAAGAAAATCTAAAATGTATTTGAATTTTGGAATTGTTAATGATTTATTTAGGTATCACGTACACTTCATAAAACTAATTCTAATAAAAAAATCAACATAAAAATAATAATTTAATAAAAATGTAATATTAATAATTAATATTATAATGGTTTACCTGTAAACTAAGTAAAACATTGAGCATTTCAAATTTGAAAATCAAATATTCAAATAACAATATCGCAATAAATAACATAAGTAGGTTCTATGCTATTCTTATTCCCTGAGGGTTTCATATTTCATATTAGGTACATTGTTGGAGACGTGAAGCCTGTCGTATACAAAAACGAATTATCTCGGTGAACATACAGGAGCTCGATAAAGATACCTCTGTTAATTAAAGTATCTTCACGCCCATATCCCCGAAGAGGTAGGCAGAGGCACAAACAAGGTACCCACGACTAGCCAAAGACACTAAGTCCCACAATGTGATAGTGGCAAGCCTATCGCCAACCGGGCACATATCCAATCCCGAGTAACATTTTTTTTATTAGAAAATTAAAAAACCCAATTTTTCTTTTTTGTTGCCCGACCCAGGATTCGAACCCGGGACCTCATGCAGTCAAGTCCAACACCTGAACCGCTAGACCACAGAGGCGAATTAATCATATTATGTATGTGTCCATAGTCCATACTAGTTAAGTAAAAATCTAAATCCTACCCTTTGTCATGCTACTGTTTTGTGTTCATAATAATCACTAATCATATTTAGATAACTAGCTTTGTTTAGTATAATTTATACTCTTTTTATTAACCAGTTTAAATTTACAGATTTTTTATTTTAGATCTATTTTTAACTTTCAATGATCATATTGCTTTTATTAATAATGTTGTTGTAAAAAAAATAATAAAAATACTATGTATAACAATAAATCTGCCAAGTGTGAGTCGGATTCGCCCGTGAAGGGTTCCGTAGCAGTAATCATGACAAAAGTTTTTCAGTGAATATAAAAGTTCTCATACACTTTATAGCGGTTGCTGTTTACATAACTTCTGCAATATGCGCGAGTTTATTATATCAAATATTTAAAAAGCTTACGCTTAAAGCTTTCGTAACTCTAAACTACACAGCGACATCTCTTGATAGTAAAGCATAACTATTTTAAGTGTTAATGTTACAGTACCTTCTTTCTTTCTTTAGGTTTAGTATTTTGGCATTAGTCAATTAGAAATTTGCATCAAATTTTATATCAATTTTAATTAATTATAATAAGTCATCAGTCATAAGTCATCAGCAAGTCATGTCAGGCTCTTGGGTAAAGCGGTGGCCTCATAACTCAAGCTCATGTAGTGAGTTTTGGCGGCAACGAGGAAATACACGATACGCTAATTTCTTTATGATTATTTCATTTGTGCACTTTCACTAAACAAAATTGTACAAAATGCCACCAAAATTGACTTAAGTATTTCACTCAATATTAACACGAAATTCAATAAATATGAAAAAACCTCGACCATCTTTTCTCTCGATGGCGCCAAAACTGATGTCACAGTACCTTTTAATTTTAACTAGATCTCGTTCAAACCAAAGAGTATATAAATACTACGTAATAAGAGTTGGGACTTCCATAGATACTTTTGATAGTAAAGCATAACTATTTTAAGTGTTAATGTTACAGTACCTTCTTTCTTTCTTTAGGTTTAGTATTTTGGCATTAGTCAATTAGAAATTTGCATCAAATTTTATATCAATTTTAATTAATTATAATAAGTCATCAGTCATAAGTCATCAGCAAGTCATGTCAGGCTCTTGGGTAAAGCGGTGGCCTCATAACTCAAGCTCATGTAGTGAGTTTTGGCGGCAACGAGGAAATACACGATACGCTAATTTCTTTATGATTATTTCATTTGTGCACTTTCACTAAACAAAATTGTACAAAATGCCACCAAAATTGACTTAAGTATTTCACTCAATATTAACACGAAATTCAATAAATATGAAAAAACCTCGACCATCTTTTCTCTCGATGGCGCCAAAACTGATGTCACAGTACCTTTTAATTTTAACTAGATCTAGTTCAAACCAAAGAGTATATAAATACTACGTAATAAGAGTTGGGACTTCCATAGATACATAGCAAACCCGAATTTTGTATGAAGTTTACTTGAAAAAGTATAACCCGTATAATTTGAAAGTAAGTCTAAAGGCATTCAGATATAAGGCAAGTAGTATCATATGATTTGGGCGAATAAAAAACATAGCAATCTTATTTTTTTTATATGAAAGTTGCGGCAAACTGGTTCAAACTATTTTCGGTGGAAGTTTATACGGTAATGTACACCATAATAAAAATGACTATTTTGAAAAGACCGACTACATTTCAAAATGAAGGGGTGAAGGTCATTTTAAATATAACTGCCAAATTTCAATATTTGCTTTTAGAAACATTCACTTAAAACTGTCTGCTAAAATGCGTCACCACCCTGCAAATGCGACTGCCTTTGTCTAAACCCATTTAAGTTATGACCACTCTCTTTCTTTCTTTTCTTTCTCTTCTTACCCACAAAGTTCGGTGAATTTGTAAAAACCGCGAGGCTTTTTTTTATCGTAATAGAAGGTATTAACAAGCAGACGGATTTCCTGATGGTAAGAAATTCACGCCGCCTAGGCACTAAAGGTGGTAATGGTGCGTTGCCAACCTGCGGCCTCGAGAAAAGTAAGTTTATCGGCTACCTTACCCTCCGCCCTGGAACACGTCAACGGCTAGCATTAACGTTATGGCGGCAAGAATAGGTAAGGCGGTGGTACCAATCCGGACGAGTCGCTTCGAAACTCTACCCCCTAATCGGATGTTACGGTGTTAGTGTCGGTAAGCCTGTGCTTGCCTTTTAAGAGCTACCTGGCAGAAAGGCACATGGTCTTTTTTGCAAAAGAGCCACCAAAAAGAGAGAGAAACACGGGGAAACAGGTCGGTAATACATTAGTCACTCATAAAATAACACTCTGCAAAGCTCCATTTTTCTTTATTTGGTTTTACGTGCAATGATCGTGCGACGAAGGCGACATATTGACATATTACCTACATATACACATACAACATATGACATCGATCGGTACTTGACCTTCGCTCTACAGGGAAATTACGTAAATAGGAATGTCCGATTGGCCACGATATCGGATCTACACACGAAAAAGTCGACCGCATTCTACTTCTCTAAATTATCAAATTATTTCTATAATTAGATTTAGGTAGCACTTGTTTGTAGATTAAAGATTACGTTATCATTTCGTTTGTTCCTTGCATTCCACATTTATTTATTGGGAATTACGCGTGAAAAGAATGCGTGTGATGTATTTATTTAATCCTTTATTGCACTAAAATAAATGTACAAAGCATCTTCACGCCCATATGACCGCAGGGGTAGGCAGAGGCACAACCAGTGCCCACGACTAGCCGAAGTCACTAAGTCCCACAATGTGATAGGTGGCAAGGATTCGAACCCGAGACCTCATACAGTCAAGTCCAACAACTGAATCACTAGACCACAGAGGCGATTAAATAAATGTACAAAGGCGAACTTAATGCCAAAAAAGCATTATCTCCCAGTTTACCCTGGGTAATGGTGACAAAAACACACATGGGGTAGTGCATAAAAATTTGACAAAAGATAAAACACATTTTACAGCAACACAAAAATGATTACAGTTAATGAAAAACAGTGAAGATTCTAAATTTACAAACTAAACTAAAATAGAAAAGGTAATTAATTCTAACAATAATAACACATAATATATAATAAAAATATAATAGACTAAAGGTAGGACTAACTCTATAGTAATATATACTTTAACACAGAAACATATATAAATGTTTAATTACACAGCTAAAAGCCAAATAAATAAGTAAGTATGAGTATCGGAAATCAAAATAATTCTGAATTTTGAGTTTTTAAGAAATGGTTATATACACGTGACTTAAATATAAGGAGAGAGTTAGACTCACGTTTTTTAACTGGAAGAGCATTCCATAGCCGAATAGCTGTCACTGTAAAAGCCTAAATGTTTACTCATCCAGGATAGAAAACCAACAGAATTCCACATTTCACTATGTAAGTACTAAGTACATGTAGTTACAGTACGTTACATTACATTACACGTACAAGTTACATGTAGGTTTATCGGGGGTTTATTGAACATTTTTAATTTTAAACTTATTTGTTTGAGTTTTGGCGCCATCGAGAGAAAAGATGGTCGAAGTTTTTTCATAATTATTGAAATTCGTGTTAATATTTAGTGAAATTAGTCAAATTTGGTGGCATTTTGTACAATTTTGTTCAGTGAAAGTGCAGAAATGAAATAATCATGAAAAAATTAGCGTATCGTGTATTTCCTCGTTGCCGCCAAATCTCAATACATGAGCTTGAGTAATGAGGCCACCGCTTTACCCAAGAGCCTGACATGACTTGCTAACGACTTATGACTGATGACTAATTATAATTAATTAAAATTGATATAAAATTTGATACAAATTTCTACTTGACTAATAGCAAAATACTAATGTGAAGGCCAAAACCTAAAGAAAGAAGAAGAACTTATTTGTTATGTTGGTTATTGCGATGCCAAATCAGCAATACAAAAAACTCTAAGATAATTTGAATGCAGCTAAATTAAGGAAAATCGACTAAAATTGTATGACCAAATAAAATGCGAAATTCATTCAATAAAAAAAATCATTGAATAATACAAGAAAAAAAACGATCTTACTCAAACTGTTATGGGACTACTTCTGATGAAACCAAAATAAGAATAATCAAAATCAATTTGTATGTAAAAAATGTAATAGGCCAGCTATTAAAAAACATTTTTTTGAAATCGGTTAATAAATATCTGAAAAAAATATCAAAAAAACTCATTGATACTTTTATTTTCCAAGGTAAGTTATAAAAAACCCGGGTTGCCCGTACAACGGACACAGTAACAGTTTTACAGGGCGAAGGTTCACTTCACTCGTGTTCTGTTTTCTCTCAAGCACCATCCATTTCCATAATTAAGGGGGGATTTTTTACGGCCTACATTTTGATTTACTTGAAAAAACAACATAACTAGGAAATTCAAGCTTTTATGAACGCTTATATTTTAACTGTGGATGTGAATGTTAAGAACTGGATCCCGTGTGTAGAGCAAAGGTGTAGAGCGTGAAAATACATTGGTTTTTTTATGATATAGGAAGGCAAATAAGCAGATGGATTTCCTGATGGTAAGAAATTCACGAGACACCAAAGGTGGTAATGGTGCGTTGCCAACCTGAGGCCTCGAGCAAAAGTAAGTTTACCGGCTACCTTACCCTCCAAACCGGAACACAACATGACGTTATGGCGGCAGGAATAGGTAAGGCGGTGGTACCAATCCGGGTGCGAAACTCTAACACCTAGTCAGATGTCATGGTGTTAGTGACAGTAAGCCTATGTTCGCCTTTTACGAGCTGCCTGGCAGGAAGGCAGATGATCTATTCTGCAAAGGAGCTCGGACCAACACGAGGTTTCTCAATAGTAACAATAAAATCTATATTTTTTTTTTATCAGGGATTAAATTTTCAAATTGCAATGAGTAAGACTTTGTGCATTATGCATTCAAAAACCCGAAAATATACTCTGTCCTGTAACATATCTTCAATAAAATGTAATTAATTCTTTCAAGAGACGAAGACATCCAAACGCGTGTTTTTTTTTAAAGTTCAAGTTGTATTCTTTCGAGCCAAATTTATTTAATAGTGTTTTGGGTGTCCAAATTTCTTTAGAGAATTTTATTAAATGTTGGTACTGATTAAAAGTAACTGATTTAGATATTCGTGAGGACAATTCGTAACAATTGGGACGTATAGCGTCTTACGGCCAATATTAATAATGTATCTCTAAGATGGATTTCAAGCAATCTAGATAGCTGCGTATCCGCCGGCCCATCCTATATCTAATTGCCATAGTTATCTTGTCCACAGATATGTTATTGGCAAGCGATAACATAAAAATGGATCAAAATATCAATCTTGGACAGCAAGTTTTGGATTAGGATTGATTATAAATACTGGCCGTTAATCCGTTTTCGTCCGTATGTTGAGGTAACGTGGTTTACGGATCACGTCATTATTATTGTACAGTACATGAAAATGCAGTACTACTACAATCTGCAACTACTTTAATGTACAACAACTTCTATTATCTGTAGCAGTGGTGTCTATACTTTGTGCTGTAAAGGTCGACTTGAGAAAAAGTTAAGGGTTTAAGATCGACAGCTTTATTTTTATGTTTTTTTTTATTATCTATTAGTACAAGTATTTATTTTTATGTTGTAATCATCCCCCGTGTTGGTCCGGGCTCCTTTGTAGAATAGACCATCTGCCTTCCTTGCTAGGTAGCTTGTAAAAGGCGAGCATAGGCTCACTGTCACTAACACCGTGACATTTGACTAGGTGGTAGAGTTTAGCAGCGACTCACCCGGATTGGTACCACCGCCTTACCTATTCCTACCGCCATAACGTCATGACGTGTTCAAGTTCGAAGGGTAAGGTAGCCGGTTAACTTACTTTTGCTCAAGGCCTAACACCCCGGCCTCTGGTTGGCAACGCACATTATAACCTTTGGTTTCTCTAGGCGGCGGGAATTTCTTAGCATCAGGAAATCCGTCTGCTTGTTTGCCTTCCAATGTTATAAAAAAAAACAGTACATGAAAATGCAGTTCTATCTGCAACTACTTTGATGTACTGTTAACAACTTCTACTATCTGGTGTCTATACTTTGTGCTGTAAAGGTCGACTTGAGAAAAAGTTAATGGTTTAAGATCGACAGCTTTATTTTTATGTATTTTTTTAGTATCTATTAGTAATAATAACATATATTATCATTTATTTTTATGTTGAAATCATAATTAATTATTAGCAGTTTTACATAGTTTCTTACTATTTACACACATTTGTAGATAAAAAAATTCGAAATTTGAAAATAAAATCTTGTTGGCGATCGACCGTTTTGGCACCACTGACCTATATGTATGAAGAAAATTACCATCACGATATTTCAGGCACATAATAAACCTTTTAATGGATGTTTCAGCTGACGAGTATCACCAAGTATTTGAGGTTATCAATTAGTGACCGGATACTTCATTCGTTTTCCATAAAGGTTAAAAGGTTTTCCTAAACCTACTCAGTTTTCTGTAAGTGCTTGATAAAAAACTCTATTAATACATTTATTATGAGTAGGCAGTCGTGATTGCCATAGAAAAATCAAGTGGGATTTTCACATTCAATAAAATAATGAGTAAATGTGTTAAGAAAGAAAGAAAATAAAGAGAAACATATTTATTTGCGAAATATGAGTGTTACAAAGATGTTACAAAATTATTTAGGCGTTTCTACACTAACTCGTGGTGTGCAAATATGTTAATAGCTATTAATTAAATTAGTAATTTTTATTATTTACTTACGATTTAAATACAAAACAATTTCTAGTATAAAAATTAATTTATCCCTATTCATCGTAAACTACCCACGCACCCACAAGTCTCCTCCACCTTATACAAATATATTTTGCTCAAAAAGTTCTGGACTTACATAAATATAGTATTCTGTGTAAATTTTAACATTCTTCTTCGGCACCATCGTGTCCTGAACATAGTTTTTTTTATGATATTGGAAGGCAAACAAGCAGACGGATTTCATGGTGGTAAGAAATTCCCGCCGCCTAGAGACACCAAAGGTGCTTATGGTGCGTTGTCAACCAGCGGCCGGGATGTTAGGCCTCGAGCAAAAGTAAGTTTACCGGGTACCTTACCCTCCAAACTGGAACACGTCATAACGTTATGGGGGTAGGAATAGGTAAAGCGGTGGTACCAATCCGGGTGATCCGCTGCGAAACTCTGCCATCTAGTCAGATGTCATGGTGTTAGCGGCGGTAAACCTATGCTCGCCTTTCACGAGCTGCCTGGCAGGAAAGCAGATGGTCTATTCTGCAAAGGAGCACGGACTAATACGGGCTTATTGTTATTATTTGAAATAAAACTCACTCACGTATATGTTATGTTCAAGGGAGGGAGTCTGGAGTGCCCATTGTCACGATTCTTGCAGACTTATCTTACTTTCTCCACATTCATCATTTCTTACAAATACATCGGTTTTGGGGACGCCAAAAATTAATTAAGCTAATGCGTGAGCGAGCGTTATCGGCACGTCTTCCGCTTGAGAACGGTGGTTATAATTTAAACATTAAACTGAGAATTGTCGTATTTTAGTCTACCCAGTTTTAATTACCTCAATATTTAATTCGCTGTTAGAGAAAACATATTTATTCCAGTCTGAACGACTTGTTTTGCGGAAAAGCTTGATCATTAAAAAATAAACTTAAAAAGAGTAAAGTATCTTCACGTCCATATCCCCGAAGAGGTAGGCATAGGCACAACCAGGGCACCCACGACTAGCTGAAGACACTAAGTCCCACAATATGATAGGTAGCGAGTCTATCGTTAACCGATTTATTAGAAAATTGGAAAAACCCAATGCTAGAATTAGAGAGAGTTAAAAGTTAATAGAATTAAACTTAATCACAATTTGAAATAGTTTGTGATTAAAAATAAAACTTGTTATTAATTTACAAAGTAAACTGATTAAATTAAAAAAATACATTTAATTAACACACATTATTTATTTCTATAAATGTTAAAATGTTTGCTCACTAATACAGATAAAATAATTTTAATTAATTGCATTTTATTATATATTCCAGTAATTATTAGTTTGAGTTTCCGTTATTCTTGTTTCATTCTCAACAGTAACTAGAAAAGACTGCTACTATTACTTCTTTCTCAATGTCCCTATAAGATGTTATTAAAAAGAAAGGTCACAGAAAAACAAATAAAACGAACGTTGTTATGTTCAAACAATTTTCATGTTTGTTTCGCGATATTGGTTTGTTTTATTACTTCACTATGGGCTATGGTGGGCCTTAATGTGATACAATCGATCGACAATTTCTTATTTGTTAACTAGCTTCCGCCGGCGACTCCGTCCGCGCGGATGTCGGTCTTCGCGTGATAAAACTGAAAAATTAAGATTTTTTTAAAGTATTTTTCCAGGATTAAAAGTATCTCATTTTATGCCCAGGATAATAAGGTATAATTATACCAAGTTTCATCGAAATCGAAGCTTTAGTTTTCACGTGATGCCTGAACATACAGACAGACAGACAGACAAAAAAATTTTAATTACATATTTGGGTTTACTATCGATCCAGTAACACTATTTGGTATTTATTTTTTCAATATTTTCAATGTACAGAATTGACCTTTCTACAGATTTATTATATGTATAGATTGTCATCGGTCCGCAACGTACGTCGCAACTTATCTACACAGGGTAACTTTAAAAAGACCGGCCAAATTTTTATATAGGAGGATATAGGCAATGGTAATGCATTTAAATATGATTACCAAATCGTAGTAACAGTTACTTTTATAAACATTCAGTCCAGTCCGTAGTCCGCAAAAATGCTTTACTTGTTGTCAAGTCATGACGTCACTAGCCTGCGTATGCGACTGCAGCCGGTGGAAACCAGTTCGATGTAAGTTATAACCATATCTTTTGTATTTTGCGATTTATTAATTTTTAGTTTTTTCATATATCGAAAGTGTTATCTATTCCGAACCGTTTTTACAAAATTGTATCTAAGTATTAAAATTGTATCGTAGCAATTTCCAGTAGGGTTATATTGGGGCTTTTATATCACTCATTTTGCTTTGCTTAAATGCTATTCAGAAGAAGCAATTAAAAAAATGCTTATTCTATTTCTCAACAGTTTTTTACCATAAAATAAAGTTGGAGGTTCTCATTTAGGTAAAATTACTTCTGGCCCTGTAACTGAATATAATATCAAAATATTGTTGTTAGAATTGACCGAAGAATTTTAACGTGCAAAATCTTTTATCAACTCCTTAGTAACTTGCGTTGAAATGGTTTAAAAGAAAACACGTAATATTACTGCACTAACTAATATGATATTACTAATATCATGTAGTTTATGTTTATGAATAGAGCGAACAGACCACTAACCCTCAAACGAAACAAACGTCATTTTAAAAGTAATAGATGCAATGAGTTTTTTTTAAAATGCAACAAACATGCTCTTGTTATTTTGGCCGTCTTGTCATGGTACGTCGCAAAAGCTACGGGGGTGCCTGCCGCCACTGGGACACCGAAGTGGTACGTGGCCCATTTTAAACGAACTGCAGGCCCCTTTTGAGTGAGGTTACAGGGAATGGGATCGAGAGATTTTTGGTTTGAATTACTATTAATGTGTTTTTCCATTTTCAAAATTGTTTTTAATGGTGACTGGGTGTTGATTAGTGTTCTGATAGCGACGCGTCTACAATATCTTTGGTTTGTATGTGCCACGGTATTCTCGTAACATGATAAAGAGAACCGTGTGCTTTTGGAAATGACATAAAAATGTATCTTCACGCCCATATCCCCGGAAGAGGTAGGCAGGGGCACAACCAGGGCACCCACGAATAGCCGAGGACATTACGTCCCACAATGTGATAGGTGGCAAGCCTATTGCCAACCGAGCACATTTCCAATAAAAAAATAAATAAAATAAATAAATATCCCTGGACAAGTCACACAAATTAGATCTAACCCCAAAGTAAGCAAATTATATGCTTGTGTTATGGTGTCAGTCAACGATTCCAATACATAGAAATACATAAATAGATACCTGAATAAATTTAATATACACCCAGACCTGGAAATGCAGACATCTAAATGTTCGTCACACAAATGTCTGCCCTCGTCGGGAATCGAACCCAAGCCTCGCGGTTGGTCTGAGTAGTTAGGCGTGTACGCTAGCCACTCGAGCAACGAGGCGCACATTACCAATCCCGACCAACATTTCTTTTTATTAGGAAATTGGAAAAATCCAATTTTCTTTTTGTTGTCCGACCCGGGATTCGAACCCGGGACCTCATGTAGGAATCCTCGATTAGTTGAAGGTGCTACTTACACCAGATTCTGCTACTAATGTAAAAAATGTAAATTATAACATGAAAAACAATTCATTCATCATAGTCAATTGACAATTGACTATGATATGTATAAACTATAGCTAAGAACAAACACACACATACGCACTTGAATGCACGCACTTCCCCCCTCTCTCTCTCTCTCATACACACACACACACACGTCCCTCGTTTGGTGTAGGCTGTTAAAAAGCGCTATACTGTTTACTTTACTAAGATTAACTAAACAGGTTAGGATGACTGTAACAAGGATAAAAATGTTATCCAATATCTTAATCAATACGAATTGTGTCACAAAAAAAACGTCCCTCGACCACAAATGTCTGTCTGTTCGCGATAGACACAAAACTACCAAATGGATTTTCAATTTTTTATACGAGTACCAACACATATGAGCAACTTTTGCAGACGACATAATTAGCCAAGTTTTGTAATGGTATTCAACATGTCGGAATAATTCATGATCAGTGAAAGCTAGTTTTATCAAAAACAATGTTAAAACTTTAATTAATAAACACTCCAAAGTACTCCAAGGTTGAAACTTTTAAAACCAAGTCTTTAATATTAACTTGACTTTACTCTTACTTTAGTCCATGTCCATGTTCTTTGTTTAGCAATTGGTCTTAAAAAAGAGTCTGTGATGAACTATACGTGTCTAGATATATAGATACCCATTCTACATTTCGAAAAACAAGTCATAATTAATAATGTGACAATTTTTTTTTGTAGTCGAGTAAAAATATCTGGAATAGATTTTCAAAACTGCTGCATAAGCTTGAAGTTTTCGAAAAATTTTCTCTAAAACAAAAAAAAAATAATAGATACATTATTGTATCCTCTGTGGTCTAGCGGTTCAGTTGTTGGACTTGACTGCATGAGATCCCGGGTTCAAATAACGGGTCGTACAACAAAAACAAAATTGGGTTTTTCCAATTTTCTAATAAAAAAATGTTGTTCGGGATAGGATATGTGCCCGGTTGGCGATGATAGGCTTGCCACCTATCACATCGTGGGACTTAGTGCCTTCTGCTAGTCGTGGGTGCCCTGGTTATGCCTCTGCCTATCTCTTCGGGAATATGGGCGTGAAGATACTTACTCAATTACTTTTATTATTGTTAACAAAATGTACTAAGCAGAAGAGAAAAAATGACTTAACTTCCACTGGAGTTTGCAGAACGATCACAAGACTGAAGGCATTATTTACGAGACCGCCATTACATTACTTTATTTGCGGTACGCCTTCATTTCATTTACGGTTGAGTTTTATATTGCTACTTATAGTAAAAAATATTTACACCTTCTCCAATATTCTTCAAGACAATCAAATGTTTATCCTAAACTTTTAGCTTTGGTCGTATTATACTTATTTATATCGCCTCTGTGATCTAGCGGTCCAGGTGTTGGACTTGACTTCATGAGGTCCCGTCTCTCTCAAGTTAGGCTCACCCGTCTCAAGGTAGGCTTGCCACCTATCACATTGTGGGGCCTAGTATCTTCAGCTAATCGTGGGTGCCCCGGTTGTGCCTCTGCCTATCCCTTCGGTTATATGGGCGTAAAGATACTTTTTTATACTTATTTATCTTACCTATTACCTATGCGGGAATCTGTGATAGGAATGGGAACTGTAATTTGAAGGGGAAAATGGGAACCTTTAGCTTTAATTCTTAAATTAGTGTATACGTATCTTATCTATTTGAAATTTTCTTCGGTCATCGGTTGGACGACTTTGCTGAATATTTTTTTATGCTACATACAACATGAATCACCATTTCACTAGTCATAGAGTCAAGCCTAAACGGAAAACCCATTTTGCTCATTCTTTGTATGTGTTAGTTATTATCAGAAGAACGTTCACAAATCAATATTCGTAGTCTGTTAAGCCCGTAATCAAATAGATATGGTAGTCTAAATAGCGCTGATAACACTATAATAATAGAGAGATCGGTAGGATAATTATGGGTTAAGCACATTACAAAATTTATGTGGAACAGTATATGTGATTTTTTAATAATAGCAATGAATATTTTTGATGTGCCATCTCCATATTTACCAAATTTCTAATTTTACCTCACCTTTTGTTAGTAGTTTTAGTTTAAGTGTTCCGACGGAAGACGGTAAGATACAAATACATCAAATATGGTAACAGTGCGTTGCCAAGCTGAGGCTCGTCAGAGAACAGCTTCCGTCTGTTGATTGGCAGCTCTTGTTTTGAAAGCGAAACACTACCATAGTTATTCCCCCGTGTTGGTCCGAGCTCCTTTGCAGAATAGACCATCTGCCTTCCTGTGCCAAGCAGCTCGTTAAAGGCGAGCAAAGACTTACCGTCACTAACACCGTGACATCTGACTAGGTGGTAGAGTTTCGCAGCGACTCACCCGGATTGGTACCACCGCCTTACCTATTCCTGCCGCCATAACGTCATGATGTGTTCCGGTTCGAAGGGTAAGGTAGCCGGTAAACTTACTTTTGCTCAAGGCCTAACACCCCGGCCTCAGGTTGGCAACGCACCATTAACACCTTTGGTGTCTCTAGGCGGCGGGAATTCCTTACCATCAGGAAATCTGTTTGCTTGTTTGCCTTCCAATATCATAAAAAAAAGTTACCGACGCTTTCTTCTTGGAGTATCCAGTTGAAAAACATGCTTATCGTCTGTTCTAAGCAATTAAAAGTTCAATAGATTTTGCACGAGTCACGTAATGTAATAAATACGCACGGCCCAATAGAGACAGAGCTTTTACCATACAATGGACCGATCGGACCACCGATTTTAATCTGCGGCCTTTCACAATTACGGCCACAAAGTGATAACGCCTGAATTAACAATTGATCGCAGCTTTGTCCGAGAAATACAAAAATGTTTATTTATACAAATTCATGTAAATCTTTCTATTTGGATAAGCTGAAAGCAATTTTTTACTATTATTATTATAATATACAGTAATTGATTAAGAAAAACGTTTAGTTTTGTAGAAACTTATCGTCTTATCATAAAAACAATTGAGACGCCCGTCGAGATTATCTAAAGTTGACATCCCACCAATCTATACATAAAATAAACCTGTAGAAGGGTCAATTTTGTACATTGAAAATATTGAAAAAATAAATAGCATTTATTACTGGATGGAGGGGGTGTTACTGGATCGATACCAAACCCAAAAATGTGATTAAAAAAAATTTTGTCTGTCTGTCTGTATGTTCAGGCATCACGTGAAAACTAATTGTTCGATTTCGATGAAACTTGGTATAATTATACCCTATTATCCTGGGCATAAAATGGGATACTTTTTATCCTGGAAAAATACGTAGAAATAAAATCTTCATTTTTCAGTTTTATCACGCGGAGACCGAAATCTGCGCGGACGGAGTCGTGGGCTGAAGCTAGTAACGAATATAACTCTAGTAAGTATTTAAATTCCTTGGAATCTATTGAATGACGAGGCAGGCAGGTACTCGTGTATGCTCAACATATTGAAAACCCAATTTTAGACAGTGTTCGACGAGTGTTTATTTTTTTTACCAAGATATTTAAGTTAAAAAATGTATTTTTTAATGTGCTACACAAAAAAAAATTAATAAATGTAATCATTTTTGTGTTGTTGTAGAATATGTTTTTTCTGTTGTCAAATTTTTATGCATTACCCTATGTGTGTTTTTGTCACCGTTACCCAGGGTAAACTGAAAGAAAATACTTTTTTGGCACTGAGTTCGCCTTTGTACATTTATTTTAGTGCAATAAAAGATTAAATAGATAAGTAAATGTTATTTAAGTCTGTTCGTACTGCTTAAGAATAACTTTGCATATAATATTAATAGTTATATACCTAAGTTACAGGTGACATAGGTAGTTATAAAGTTTTTTCGAATTTAGTATCGGTTTAGCTGTTTTTGAGTGAGGGAGTAACAAACATACAAACTTTCGCATTTATAATATTAGTGGGATTAATGAACAATTAATTAACAGTAGAATGATGTTCGCTACATTATACTTCTGCAAACAAAACTCTCTCTATGCTCTGCGTGAACACATGTTAGTCTTTTACATGTCATAAGCTAATATGTATACACGTAGAGTATAAAACCAGAATAATAATAATAAGCTAAAATATGTTTTTATTTTTATTAAAGTCAAGCTTAAGTAACGGCGTAGACTAAAGTAGACAAGCGTAGACGCATTTTATGTCGAGTGTAGCAACTCTCGTAGCGAACTGGTAGGTGCTACGAAATTTAATATTACGTCTTCTTATTTTACTTCAATTATGATATACTTATTATAGAATAGAAAATCGTAGATGTGAACGCGTAACTTTTGAAGGCTATGTTGAATGTTATAGTAAACAAAACATACTAGAATATACCTTGAATGGCTATTAACATTTCTATGCGGAGGTGAACAAATGGTCGAAGATACAAACCTAAGTTGACCTTAATCGAGCTTTTTTCTTATGATATTGGAAGGCAAACAAACAGGCCTGATGTTAAAAAATTCACGCCACCCAGAGACACCAAAGGTGGTAATGGTATGTTGCCAACCTGACGCCGGGATGTTAGGCCTCGATCAAAAGTAAGTTAACCGGTTACCTTACCCTCCGAACCGGAACACGTCATAACGTTATGGTGGCAGGAATAGATAAGGCGGCGGTACCAATCCGAGCGAGTCGCTGCTAAACTTAACCACCTAGTCAGATGTCACGGAGTTAGTGAAGTTGTGAAGGAGAGCCTATGCTCGCCTTTTACGAGCTGGATGGCAAGGAAGGCAGATGGTCTATTCTGCAAAGGAGCCCGGACCAACTGATGATAGAACCAAACATATTTTACAACCAGTTTTGTACATTGGAAAGGATTTTTTTTTGAAATAATTAATATTTCAAAAAAAATATTCTGTCCTGTCCGTTTGATTTTTAAGCAACCCATTTTTTAACTTACTAAATTTATTACAAAACTAGCTTTTACATACGGCTTCGCTCGGTCCGAATTCGGGGTATTACAGTTCCCTTATCTTGCTACAGGACAGAATGCAGCAGATCTCTCGTAACGGAACACTACTTTAATAACTAATACTGTAGACGACGTTTTATATCTTTACATTTGGGAATAGAAAATAATGTTTCTGGACATTCAGACACACACGAACATGCTATGTAGGTGTGTAGTGAGTGCAGACCATGTGAGAAGCATGGCTTTTCTAAGTTCACTTCAGCTATCTTTAATGTTTGAAATTTCTGACTTAAAAATTGCGGAATGCTCCATACAAACTTCCATCTCTTCTCTTACAGAAACCCCCTTAGTAGGCGTAATAAAAAGTAGAATTCCTCGGAATATAAGGTACCTATCTGCCAAATTATGCACCGATCGGTTCAGACAGACAAACATTTTAAAAATGCTAGAGGTCTGCTGACTAGTCGAATTTGCTCACTTTTTTAAATATATTTAATGTACAAAATTCACTCTTCTACAGATTAATTATAAATTTAGATGTAGATATGTCTCATTATACTATCGACTGGGTGTAGGTCGATGTAAGTCCGGATCTTCTACTAAAATAGTATCCAAGTATATTATATTGTAAGTATACAGTCATGGATAGATAGAGATTAACTTAATACGACGAATAAACCAAGAGGTGTGAACTAGTCCGAGCGAAAGCCGTAAAACAGAAAGGTTATTAAGCAAGAATGTTGTTAGTTTAGAATGAGTACGTAGATAAGGCTTGCCTTTTAAACTGAGTATTTATATTAAAAAGGATCAAATATTTGTTTACGTTACTTTAATGTTTTAGATTTTTTTAAACTAGATAAATACGAAAAGAAACAACTTTTTACGTACTTTCACAGTTCCAAATTCCCCTTGTTTTGACAGTTCAGCGATCATTTGGAAGATAAAGCTAAGTTGGCTGTTTGAGTCATGAGAAATAGTGCTTTGATTCCAGCCTCAAGTTATCACTCCACATGGCCCAAGCATGTCCACATGAAGAGCTACTCGCATTTGTGCGTTGAAGAATCCCGGTGTCAAATTTTTCTCTTTTAGCTGATTTAAGGACTGTGGATATGGTTTGTGATTTCGAACTCGCTAGACACTTTATGCACGAAGTGATCTTAAAGAACCGTCATGTGACCCGTCCTCTCGTTTGGCAGCTCATCCTATTAAAAAAGTTATTTTGCTAGCCTGGATTTAAACTACCACCCTACTTATAACTATTCGTACCATACCGTCCAACGTCTTATTCATGTTCGGAAGGACTGGTAGTTTCACATAAGCAAGAAGCTTCAAATATCTGCATAAACTTGGTAAGTAATCGTAAGCAACTTGTTAGTGTAAAGATGACGCAAATTTTTATTACTACATTTAAATATTCTTGTGACGATAGAAAACAACTTCTGAAAGTGATGTGTGTAGTCTTAACCCATTTAACCCTTAACCACCTGCGAGTGGTCTCACAGACCGCAACGGTTTTTAAAACCGCACATGGAACGCCGCGAAAAAAATGAATGAAACGTTTTGAGGGACGTAAAGAACTCTATTTGTAAAATTGTATTAAAATTGTAAAACTTCAAGCTTCGCAATTTTGTTTATTTTTTTGTGTTTTGTTTAATTTTTTAGTTTAATTTTCTTTTTAGTTTATTCAAATTATTAGAAATAAAAAAATGAAGTATAAAATTAAGTTCCTATTGATAAAGATCTCTTTAACTGAGAGTAGTAATTTTTGGTGCCAAAAAAGGTTACTTCACAAATGTTTTGCTATTTTTATAAGACTATTGTTTTAATGTTACTATTTTTGGTGCTAAAATGAAGGGTGTTAGTATAAATATGCATTTAATTCAACCGAATATAAATTCGTTACCATAGATTTTAAAATACATGCATTTATCTATCAACGGTCTCTCCGACCGCACGTAGGTGTTTAAAGGACTATAATAGGTGTTAGGTAGCTGAGGGTTAAATAATAAAATAGCAGACATTAATCATAAGCAAAATAGGTACGTTCTGGGAGCAAGTAAACTTGACATTTCAACTTTCTAAGATTTATGGCAAATCCTTGATTTTATCAAAAAGTTATCAGGCTTTTAGAAACTTTTTCATTTCAAAGTTTATTCCTAAATTATGTTATGAGACTAACTCCCCAGTTTTTGTTCCGGGTTAATTTTAAGAATAAAGGAGGATTGGCTTTTTGCCAGTAAAGTCTCAATAGGCACAAGCGATCACAGTTATCAATATTTGTGGTGTAAGGGTGAGAGGACCTCAACAAACAGTAATTTATTATCTTACTAGCTTCCGCCCGCGACTCCGTCCGCACGGATGTCGGTCTTCGCGCGTGATAAAACTAAAAAATTAATTTTTTTGCTACGTATTTTTCCAGGATAAAAAGTATCCCATTTTATGCCCAGGATAATAAGGTATAACTATACCAAGTTTCATCGAAATCGAACAGTTAGTTTTCACGTGATGCCTGAACATACAGACAGACAATTTTTTTAATCACAAATTTGGGTTTGGTATCGATCCAGTTGAATTTTTTTTCAATATTTTCAAAGTACAGAATTGACCCTTCTTCAGATGTACAGAATTGAGCCTTCTACAGATTTATTATATGTATAGATTCTGTTCCTAAGTTACACATTGTAATAGGCTCCGAAAATGAGTCGTCTAGATGAGGACCTGGGCATTAATATTTCCTATCACCATGACGTCTGTCCTTGTCTTTGTGATGTTCTGGTTGAAAGTATCGTTTAAGCTTATGCCAATGGCCTATCGAAAAACTAGGAATTTACTTAATGAGTAAGCATCATTAAAACATCTATGGTGCTTGAGGACATGCACTTTTTTCTTATTTGAAAAAAAAACTGTGTTATTTGCCTAAACACACGTATAGCTGAATGACACTCACTAGTGCATTCTAACTTTATTGTTTCCTATATTATAGTGTTCCAGTATTAGGTGTAGGATAATCGTTTTATTTACTTAATCAAAATTCTGAAAGTAATCACCTTGCACTAGATTATTGAGGTACTCAACTGATACACTCTACAAAGAAATGAAAGCTCTGCGAGTGAGGCAGCAGTACCTATGTGTTAAAAGTTACTCAGGATACTCCTAAATTAGTTTAATAAAATATGTTATGTAAAAAAGGAAACATTTATTATCATTGCATAGTGTTCCAGTTTCAGGTGTAGGATAATCGGTGTATTTACTTAAGCAAAATTCTGAAAGTAATCAACTTGCACGAGATTATTGAGGTACTCAACTAGTATACTCTATAAAGAAATAAAAGATTTGCGAGTGAGGCAGCAGTACCTATGTGTTAAAAGTTACTCCGGATACTACTAAATTAGTTTACTAACACATACACTGAAAAAAGGAAACATTTATTATCATTGCCAAAATTCAAACTTTGACAAAAAATACAGGCCTATTTTCATGTATCCTAATTCTATATAAAGTAATTTGAAAGTGCAACATCAAAAACAGATTTTGTCTGAGGCAAGAGAAAATTTACGAGCTGCTGAAGAAAACTAAAGCTCTGACCAACTTCATAAATCAGTCAGACTAACACGTATTACACAGCCCAGTAAAAAAAACACAAGTATATTCATCAAAATAATACTATTTACACATTATTATTATGTAAAGTAATGTAATCCAATCACTTGATATAATTCTAATTTGTTAATTATTATTGCATGTAAATAGTATCAAACATTTAAAATATGTAATATATTTATCTATTAATCCAAAACTTAAGTTTTTTGTGCTTTTTTACAGAATTTTTTACAGTACAGAATTTAAGTGCTTTGGTTAGCACTAAAGTTCTGAATGCGTCGAAGTATATTTTAAATGATTATAAATTGTTATATAAAATTATAAATGGATGGTTAATACATTTGCCTAAGTTGTCTGGCAGATATCGCTCTGAAGTAATAAGACCGCCTTTGTGCACCTAAGTTAAATATTTTAAGTGAAAGAGTGTGTATTAGGTACTATTTAAATTTTGGTGCGTAATAAAGTGTATTCATTCATTAATTCAATGTTTGTTTATCTTATTTAATGCTATTGGATTAAAGTTTAAACTCTCTGTGTATAACAGGTTGTAATTTGATGACAATATTTCAACAATTCGCAAAATTACTTAAGTAATTGAAGTTAAAAGTGAGTCGTAAAGCCTTGTGCAGGGCGCTTGTGAAATAAGTTTATTTTAAAACATGGGGACACAGGCAACGCCTAGTTCGGTACTAACCTCTGGTAAATCTCTAAAACAGGTTTTCATAAAAAAATATTGATCATTAAATTATAATATCCTCTTTCTTTCGTTAGTATGTGTACTGTAATCCTTTTAAAATTGTATATTTTTTAAATCTGAATAAATTAAATCACATTATTACAATGTTTAGTGTATATGGGGAGCTGCAGTTTGCACCATTAGGGAATCTGGCTGCTTGTTAGCCTATCTGTCTGTCTGTCACAAGTACTGAAAATCTCGTACGTTTGTTAAATTCATGTCATATTACCAACTAGTCACACTTCAAGTTCGTATGTCTGACTTTATTTTCATTTGCTTAGCAGATAAATTCTACCTATAATTTTTAGAAGTCATGAAAGCGAATAACATAATTTTATAGGTTTTTAAAGAGTGACTAGTTTTTTTTATTCTCAATATAATACTTTTTTAATGTGATGATTTCCTGACGAACCTTGAACTGACTACGATCCATGATGTTCTAATTTTATAATCTTTCTTTTTCAAATATTTAAAAAGTTACTCTACTATTCCGGATACAAACGTATTTAAAGTTATTTAGTTGGTTTTATTGTTCTTGAGTAATAAATTTTGCATGACATTGCAAATTTGTTTCCCAAATAAACATCTCTGCTTTAGAATGGTTTTAACGTTATTGACATTTGTGCTAAATATTGTAAAGTATACCACTACTGAAGCTATTTTAAAACCTTTAGATACTAAATTTAATAAATTTATAGAAATAAATAAATAAATTTCACTGGACAACTTACACAAATTGAATTTAACCCCAAAGTAAGCAAATTTCATGCTTGTGATATGGGTGTTAGTCAACGATACTATTATGTAATATATTATGTATATATGTAATATGTATATATGTATTATGTATGTATACATTATGTAATTTATATGTATAAATATTTAAATAGATACCAGAATAAATATAATAAACACCCAGACCCGGAAATGCAGACATCTAAATGTTCATCACACAAATGCCTGCCCCCGTCGGGAATTTAACCCGAGCCTCTCGGTTGATCGGTGTAGTTAGGCGTGTACGCTAGCCACTCGCCCAACGAGGCGGTCAAATATAAATATACGAATATAATAAAAACATCTATGTAAAGGACACAAGGAGACTACCAAATATGTACAGGGGCATAAACAATTGTTTACACAAGCCATAAAACACACCGCTATTTTATCATTCACGAAACTATATCACAAAAAATTCATTTTAATATATGCAAGACAGATTTAAGAAATATGTGTATCATTTTTCTTGAATTTCTGAAATTAAAGTTTTACATACCGGTTTTTACATGTTAATAAAAAGATTAAGAAAACTTTACCAGTGTAACGCCATCACCACTCACAAAACTTACACCAAAAAAGAAAAAAAAGAAAAATAATGCAATATTTCTGGGAATGGAATACGTACGCACGCGGTTGAAGAACTGGCGGTAGCCACCCCGACTGTTCGGGAGGCGAGTCGTAGCGCGAGTGAGCGGCGAGGATGCGCGCCCGCCCTTATACCGCCGCCCTCTACCCTCGTAAAACCAGTAGGCGGATCTATATAGAGTATCCTTATTACTTATCTATTTATAATTTATTGAAAATTGACTAAGATTTACAAAAAATTAATATGGTGCCAGTGTGTTGTATAACAGCTCTCCCAAATTAAAATAATAAATAATAAATAAATAAATATCCCTGGACAAGTCACGCATATTGAATCTAACCCCAAAGTAAGCAAATTATATGCCTGTGTTATGGGTGTTAGTCAACAATACTATTACATAGAAATACTTAAATAGATACCAGAGTAAATTTAATAAACACCCAGACCCGGAAATGCAGACATCTAAATGTGTATCACACAAATGCCTGCCCCCGTCGAGAATCGAACCCGAGCCTCGCGGTTGATCGATGCAGTTAGGCGTGTACGCTAGCCACTCGACCAACGAGACCGTAAGTATAATGATATGGTGATAGCCATGTCGTCGGTTCTCGCCAGTATCGTGTTCTGTTTTGGTAGGTAAAGTATCCGGTAAACTTAATATACTGCCTATAATATAGCGACACACCAGTAGCACCTGCTGTCTATAGGAGATGGCTATATCTTACGTGAAGAAACCCGCCGACTTGTTCACATCTTCACGTTTACTATACTTAAAATTTGCTTAGATAGTCCAAGTTAAAATTGATTAAAATATCTAGTTACAATATTTTTATGATGAACGTACATAGATAGCTCAGGGTTGGCATCCGTTGGGGATATGTATTTGTTTGCAATTACTTAATTTCTGGGTTGAATGGATGTTTATGAAATTGACTTCGTTATTTACTGCGTTTACGTTATTGGTCCAGCGGTTCAGGTATTGGACTTGACTGCATGAGGGCCCGGGTTCGAATCCCGGTACAAAAGAAAATTTGGATTTTTCAATTTTGTAATAAAAAGATGTTGCTCGGGATTGTATATGTGTCAGTTTGCGATAGGCTTGCCACCTGTCACGTTGTAGGACTTAGTATCGGCTAGTCGTGGGTGCCCTGGTTGTGCCTCTGCCTACATCTTCGTGGATATCGACGTGAAGATACTTTTTTTCTTTAAATGTATTTCTGTATATTGACATCACCAACTAAGTCCACATTGCAAGTTAAACTATTTGATTATTTCTAGGTGAATTCACGTAGTTCTCCTTCTAGAGGTTCTGAGTGCTGATAGTCGTGTCCCCTCTCTATTCCTGGCCAGGTGCCGAGCATCGTGCAGGCCTAGTTCATTCTTTGTCTGTTCGGTCTGCGCTGCGTACAGATCGATAGAAAGTGTCCTACTTGTCAATTTAGTACGAATCAAGGTGTTGCTGTACTTTCGTACCTCACCAAGGCTTGACCCATTGTACTCTTGGTCATAAAAATGTGAATTCGTGAAATTAGTGGCCAGATATATTTATTTGTCTTTGTTTACTTTATTTTTGGAATTACTGTTTACATATTTACCATCGAGAGACCGGGACTGTGTCGTCTTCTGAGTACTATAACAATAGTATAAGTTTAGGAAAAAAATGTATTTTAAGTCAATGTTTAAAGATGTTTATTACTACTTACTATTTATTTATGTATATGTTACAATATTCAACTAAACAATACCTAATTTGAAGCAATTAACAGCAAATCAGTCTCAGATACTTCAAAATATTTAAAGATGTAAGTTAACGAGAAGCCGCCATTTGTTTTCTGTACAAATACTCGATGGACGGCGACCAGCCCGCCTCTGTATTGTACAGGTTATGATTTATTATTAAATATCAACCCTTTTCACCGTCTGTTAGTTTAACCGACTCATTTAAAATATTTTCATCATTTCTTTAAGAAAAATAAACACCTATATTTAGACATTCTTAGCCCTTAAATTACATTAAATTACAGACCACACAATGACACGTGGTCAGGTAATCTTAATTAATTGTAGGTAAATCCGATCTCAACTCGATTAATTAGGATTAACTGACCACGTGTCGTTGTGTGGTCTGTCCTTTATTCGCTTTATACCGCGCGGTGTCTAGGGGTTACATACACAAACAGACTCCATGCTATTTACAGTGCCTGTCGGTCGGCTAAATTCGATTTAAAAAAGTAATTAGAAAGCTTGCACGATAAGATGAATTAAGTTTCTTTATAGATAGTTTATACGGGACAGGAGGACGTTTACAAAAACACCATTATATATTACACTTATTATTTATAACATTTGGACTCGCATACTAATGTTTAAATATCTGCGGTAGGTACTTATAATAAAGTGTAAAAAAAAATTTGAGCCCCCATATTTCCTTGCCACAAAACTAAAAGACTAAACTAAAAACAAGCCTACAAAGCAAATTTGTAAATGTTTTCATTGTGCAGTAGATACTATGAGGAGTTTTTTTACAGAAATGTACCCACGCTGGTAAAACAGACTAACTTTTATTTGACGGCAAACAGGCAGACGGATTTCCTGATGGTAAGAAATTCACGCCGCCTAGAAACACCAAAGGTGGTAATGGTGCGTTGCCAGCCTGAGGCCGGGATGTTAGGCCTTGAGCAAAAGTAAGTTAACCGGGTACCTTACCCTCCGAACCGGAATACGTCATGACGTTATAGCGGCAGGAATATGTAAGGCGGTGGTACAAATCCGGGTGAGACGCTGCGTAACTCTACCACCTAGTCAGATGTCACGGTGTTAGTGACGGAAAGCCTATGCTCGCCTTTTACGAGCTGCCTGGCACAGGAAGGCAGATGGTCTATTCTACAAAGGAGCCCGAATCGACACGGGGAAAACTTACCTTTTTTTTTAATTAAACATCAGTATGTTTTTTACAAAACTTTTATAAAAATCTATATCTATGATTGCCTCACTTTACTTAAATTTTAAATACACAAAGTTAATAAGACTATGAAAATTAATTAAAAAAAATTGGTAATATCAGCTCTATGAAAAGTAATGGCGGCGCCATTTCTGTCACATCACCGCGGGTTGTCAACAAAATGTTATTAGTCGTCATCCGCGCCACCGCCCATCTCGGAAAAATTCTCAAACGTAAACAGCATTACTTAAAGTCTTAAAGCGGTTACATACTGTCGACTGTCGGACGCAGCTGCGTTACACACAAGCCGCGATAATATTAGGTACAGATAGGTTTCCTATCTTTGTTTAATAGTAAATTATTAAACAAAGCCTCTGTGGTCTAGCGGTCCGGGTGTTAGACTTGACTGCATGAGGTCCCGGGTTCGAATCCCGGGTCGGCCAACAAATAGAAAATTGGATTTTTCCAATTTTCTAATTACAAAATGTTGGTCGGGATTGGAAATGTGCCCGGTTAGCGATAGGCTTGACACCTATCACATTGTGGGACTTAGTGTCTTCGGCTAGTTGTGGGTGCCTTGGTTGTACCACTGCTTACCTCTTCGGGGATATGGGCGTGAAGATAATTAGTACATTATATTAAAACGTATTATTATTTGAACTACTGAACATTAATAGTATTTATAACATACTATACTTTAGATCACTAAACAAGCCCAGCGTAATTACAACAGTGGCCAGGCTAAAAAAAATAAAACAGAATTGAAAGATTCACTTAAGCATTTCTTTAAATCATTAAAATTAAGCATTTTCACGCCCATATCCCCGAAGAGGAAGGCAAAGGCACAACCAGGGCACCCACGACTAGCCGAAGACATTAAGTCCCACTGTGTGATAGGTAGGTTTCTTGCTCCAGACAGAATTTGAACCTGTAACCTTTCGTCTCAAGCCGACGAATGCTCTAACCAATTGAGCTACTGAGGATTCAAGTCCCGTGGCGAAATTTTCAATTCCTTTCTAACCCGTTAACGCGGGTAGTTATGTCCTATAGTCTATTGTCAATACTTCTTAAATACTGATTACTTTTATTCTTAGGCCTTAAATAATTACATGCTTTATTTCTAAGCAAAAAGTTTTCATGTTTAGTTCCAACTGTCATTACAAACCAAAAAATAAATAATTTAGAAAGGGTTTTGAACAAAACTTTATTAATGTCACCTAAATTAAACACTAGAAAGAGCGCTTGTTTAAAAGCAATAATTTACTATGAACTATTTGCAAGTGACAAACTAAAGCTAAGTTAGAATCATAAAACCATACAAAAAATTTAAATTACATTTCAAAACAAATACCAGGCCCAAATTCAAAACTGTTAACAACAAATATGTTTTCAACGTAACCAGCAACGCTTTAAATCTTAAAAGCATTACAGCCTACCGACTGTTTTCTGGAAATCAAAGCTGCTGTTACGGAGAAGACTGCAACAAACCAAACATGTGAGCGATCGCGCGGCAAATCGCTTTTGCATTGCCTTTTGACCGGACAACTAACGATATTTACTAAATCTCTACCAAGCTGCCGCTATTTTTTAAGAACTTTAGAAAGCAAACAAGCAAAAGAATTTCTAATAATGGGAAACACGTGTGACCTTTAGACTGATATGTTGGCGCTAGTGCATTGCCAACCTAAGGTTGTTGTGTTAAGATTTTTACCTAGATGGGTAAGTGGTATCCTCCACACTGAAACTCTGAAGAGACAGGATTAAGGCGGCAGAAGCCCAGCCGAGTTGTCATGTCGTCTAGTATTATGTATGAGTAACGAAAAAATCGATGCTGGAAGCATGTAGAATAGGTAAATTCCTTTAAGGAACCTAGTACTAGCACGTGAAAAAAATGGCAAAAGACATTAATAAATTACACAGCTCTCTTGACTGAAACAGACAACCATGGCTCGGAGATACCATGGAGGTTAACGGTACATAGCTGTCCTGTAGAGATGCTAGGCCTAATGTACAAGTTTACCGGCTACCCTAATCTCGGATTAAAACATGAAACTCTAGGTTGTAGAGTTTCGCAGCGACTCGCCCGGATTGGTACCACTTACCTTACTTACCTATTCTTGCCGCCATAACGTTATGATATGTTCCGGTTCGGAGGATAAGTTAGCCGGTAAACTTACTTTTGCTCGAGGCCTAACATCCTGACCTCAGGTTGGCAACGCACCATTACCATCTTTGGTGTCTCTAGGCGGCGTGAATTTCTTACCATCAGGAAATCCGTCTGCTTGTTTGCCTTCCTATAACATAAAAAATGACTTTATCATTATGGCAGCAGGAAAAGGTAAGGCGGGCAGCTTATGGCGTCGTATACAGTCGTCAATGTGTAATGGCTTTAAGTTTTCACTGAACTGTTGGAGTGTGCATGTAAATTATACTCTCATGCTGAAGCATTTAAGGTTTTAAATTATTTACCCCTTGTTATTAGTTTCATTGAAGAAAATTGAACGTCAGAATCAATTGCACGATGAATGCAAAATTTAATTTTACAATCATGGCTTCCTCCTCCCTTTGCAGTCAATAAAATGTTTAATTATTGTTTTTAATCATCAACTGTTAATAAGCATTTTTAACAGCTTTAATTTAATTTGCATTGTTCATTTTTTAATTTATTAAGTTAATAAATGCAAGTTAAATTTAGTAAGAACAAATCTTGAAAGTGTTTTATTTTTACTGATATGATTTCAAGTAGCATAAACCAATTTAGCTAAAGTTTAAAAATAGCCTTCAGTTCCGATGGCAATACATCTTATATTATAAAAAAATGTTAAAATATTTGCACACCAAAATATGGTAGAATATGTTGATATACTTAAATATTTTTGTAACATCTCATTTACACACATATTTCCGCAAATAAATAATTTTCTTTCTTTCTTTCTTTCTTTCAAAAAATGAATCGCTAAATATGTTGCTAAGCGTATAACCTCAGAACTACTGGACTGAGAAGGCTAATTCTTTTTGTATTGTGTTAGTTGTTGCCCGGACAAGGTTCTTGTGAAGAGAAAAACTGGGAATATCGCTGGGAAAATGGGAAAAACAATATTTTATTTTTTCCCATACAATCTGAACGGGTGGGTCGAAGTTTGCCAGGACAGCTTTACTTATAAATATTTTTAATCCAAAATGGCCGCATGAACAAAATAGTACATTCTATATATTTGTAAAACTCAACCAATAAAGCAAACGAAAGCGCCTGGAGAGTAGTTTACATTATTCAAAATCAATTCCAATTAAATAACGTTTTTTTAAATATTTTTCATTTATATTCATTTATGGAAATATCTAGTTTGTCACCTTTGACTGATTAGTAAAAAAAATTATATGGGTATATATAAGTGAGACCTGTATGTTCAAATGTTTCTTTACAATCCTGATTTTAAGCTTTTAAATCACTTTAAATTGAGGTTTGCTATGTCTGAAATTTCTAATCTACAAAACTTACAGCTTGAAAAAATTATGAAACAACCTTCAAAACAAAAAAAATAATAAACTAGATCGGACTACACGCCAATAACTGAGAACCCAACTTACATTTTGACGTATATCTCTCTTCCACGTAAACCCCTCTAGTGATTGGGATAAAAAAGTGTCCACTAACCTTCCTCAGAACATAAAGTAGGTACCTGCTAAGTTTTGATACAATCAGTTGACTAGATTCAGTGTGAATCGCAAAAAGATAGGAAAAAAACGACACAAATATAATAGGGGGGTCAGATTAATTGAATGTACAAACTTGACCGCCTCGTTGGTCGAGTAGCTAGCGTACTCGCCTAACTGCATCGACGAACCGCGAGGCTTGGGTTCGATTCCCAACGGGGGCAGGCATTTGTGTGATGAACATTTAGATGTCTGCATTTCCAGGTCTGGGTGTTTATTAAATTTACTCTGGTATCTATTTAAGTATTTCTACGTATTAGTATCGTTGACTAACACCCATAAGACAAGCATATAATTTGCTTACTTAGGGGTTAGATTCAATTTGTGTAACTTGTCCAGGGATATTTATTATTTATTAATTAACTTAAGGGTAGTTCAAAAATTGGAATTTTGTTAAAGTAACTATGTAGATATGTCAACATTTATGAATTCTACTAAGAGGTCGGTCATCAAGCACGTGAGGCTCGAAAGGTGGGGAGGAGGTAAGCTGAAAATCACGTTGGTAGTATCACGAGAGGAAGGGGGCAGTAGTGGCATATCACGTGTATTTATTTTGGCTATAAAGGCGCGATTTCTAAATCGTAAATATCAACTTTTTAAGAGTCAAAAAAGCCTGACTTATACCAAAGATGTAGGTAAGTAACATTGTCCTTGCTAATACGTGGCCCGAATGATATAGTACAATTATTATTATTTTCCTTATTCTTTTTCATTATTTATCATGTTTCTTTTTTAAAATCATTTTCCCAGGTTATAGCCTTTCTAGCTCAGTGGTCCGGTGACGGACATGACTTCATGAGGTTCCATCTTTAATTAAATTTATTCCTGGTTAAGCAACAAAAAAAAAACGTAATTTAAGCGCATGAAATTACGGTTTAATTTTTATTTTTTGAGTTGATTAAATGCAGAAAATATTATATGAAATGACTTTATTAAAACGTCACTATTTTGTAATGCTTGTTTAACTGACCGTTAAATGTGTCGCTCAGCGTGCTATGGAGAGAGCTATGCTCAGTGTTTCTCGAAACATTTCCCCGTGTTGGTCCGGGCTCTTTTGTAGAATAGACCATATGCCTTCCTTGCCAGGCAGCTCGTAAGAGGCGAGCATGAGCTCACCGTCACTAACAACGTGACATCTGACTAGGTGGTAGAGTTTAGCAGCGACTCGCCCGGATTGGTACCACCGCCTTACCTATTTCTGCCGCCATAACGTCATGACGTGTTCCGGTTCTTAGGGTAAGGTAGCCGGTATACTTACTTTTGCTCGAGACCTAACATCCCGGCCTCAGGTTGGCAACGCACCACTACCACCTTTGGTGTCTCTAGGCGGCGTGAATTTCTTACCACCAGGAAATCCGTGTGCTTGTTTGCCTTCCAATATCATAAAAAAAATACTTTACATTTACATACAAACATTTGTAACCTGCAAAATAATCGTATTATTACTTTAAAGGTAAGGCGGTAAAACCTTATCTGAGTAGTTGCTACACGTTGCTTTACCACCAGTATTTTTTTGTCAGTGGCATATTTAAGGATTAGAAAGGAGGATATTTTGATACGCAGGCGAAGCCATGGGCACAGCTAATAGTCATCGAAGTATTGGCGATCCTAAGGAAATACAAGGGCATAACTTCAATTTATTAGTCAACGATGTGACCTTTCAGGGTCAAACAATGGAAATATTTAAGGGATGGAACTAAATACATAAAGAATAGTAAGTACCGACCGTTTGGGTAAACAGAAGGCACGATACATAAAATAATTTAATTAAACTTATCGAATAAACAATATTTAAACGTTTATTACTTCCTAACTTCAAACTTACAGAGTTATTTCTAATTGTATTATTTGAGAAAGTATTTCTGTTTTCTAGAAATTCAAGAAATACTACGAACGCAATAACGAAACTCAGTTCCTGTTATATCGTGATAAGTTACAGTGGTATAATATAAAGCAGACCACTGCTTTTCTGGTTTTTAAAGTTATTATTACAGCTGCAGTTGCAGTATTAAGTTTTTCGTTTATTTTATTTTTTTATGGCGGAAGACAAACACGCAAATAAAGGGGCAGATGGTCTGTTAACAACCATACATACATATCTTCACGCCAAGTCCCTAACAAGGTAGGCAGAGGTATCGAGTGCCAAACACCACGATTCTGGCAAACTTGCCTGGTTTCCTCCACATTAATTACCCCTTTCACACAAACACGCCAGTTTTGGAGATTCTTTACCCACCTTCGGATAACAAACAAGCTATTTGATCGTGAAATGTCAACCTTGGTCTCCTCGGGTACCTGCGTCCATCCACATTCGCATTGTGTATCTGCTTTGTCAATCTTTCATCTGTCATTCTTTCTACATGCCCGAACTAGCGGAGCATGCCCTTTCTTATCGTAGTACCAACACTTTATTTCAATCCACTCTTTTTCGGATCTTACTGTTACGTTAGCGTAATACCACGGATTTTCCGTACCGCTCATATTTCGATTGCATTTATACTAGAGCATGAGATGCTTCTTCTGACATACTCAATTCTCGCTTTCATACAACAACGTTGGGATAAGCACAGAATTAAATAAAATGACCTTCACTCAAAACCTCGCTTTGAGATAGCTCACCCAGCGCTCCATACACACTATTCCCTACATACACTCTCTTTTCTTCATCCGCGGTGCACCTTTCATCCCTGCTAAAAGCACAACCAAGACATACAATTTCATTAACTTGTTCTAGAACTATTTCTAACGTACAACCCTATCAAACGCTTTTTCAAAATCCACAAGCCCGCCTAAAACCTTTTGGCCTACAGCCAGATGATTTTCTACGATGTTGCTGAGTAAAAACACCTGAAACGTACATCCTCTTATAGACCGGAAACCACCTTGAGCTTTCCACAATATTCCATCGGACATCCCTTCCAACCTGATTTCAACTATTTTGCCTACACTTTTGATGCTAAATTGATCAAACTAATGTCCTGTAACTAGTGCAGTCCTTGCTTTCATACAAGGGCACGATGACAACACGCCGCCAGTCTTGGGGTACTCTGCCGATCATCCAACCAAATTAGCCAAAAATAATCCCGAAGGGCAGGACCACCAATCTTGATCATCTCAGCTGTAACTACATCTTCTCCCGCAGGCTTCCCATATTTCATACTTCTAATCGCCCATTCAACTTCTGCCATCATAATGGCATCACGCGCCTTCAGACCCACCCTGCCCAGCGGCAGGATCTTGGGCATATTCATACATATCTCCATAAAATTCACTCCACCGTTTTAACACGTCATCCTTGCGTGCAAGAATATCGCCACTCCTACATTTATACTTCTATTAATTTTAGAGGCAGACAAACAACTCAGATACTTCTTTATACTTTAATTTTCGTGCTTCTTTTTTGCTGTGTTTGGTGAATTCTTGCAACAACGATACATTTTTTTCTTCAACTCTGCAAACATTCGATTGCAAACATGATTCATAGTCTCACCAGGCTTTCTTCTTTTTTTTTTAACTGAGGCTTTTACCTCCTCTTCCTACCATGCCTCACCGTCATACCTCTTTCGCGACATCAACCATGCTACTTTTTAAAACACTCCAACAGTCACTCACTTCTAAATCCGGTAGACACACACTATCGAGCCTGCTTTGGACTTTTCACTCTAAATCTTGCTAGCCCCCAAATGGAACACGTACTCGCCAATGCTTCAACTTGTTAAAATTTGGTCTTTCAACGAACTGCTTGGTTAAGTTTTTCTGCTATTCAACCCTGCAAACCGAATCACTACACAAGTAGGAATAACTGAAGCAGTAGTGCAAGATTGGAAGAGTTATGGCAAAATTCTATTAGTTAGTCATGGATACCGTGCTAGTGATAGAAACTGGCTGCATTCACATCCTGCAAGCCGCTAATGTTACGAAAGCAGTTGGTATTTCTTGTCTATTGCTAATTAGCACTATACGTAGAAGTGGTGGTGTCTGAATTGTTCGACTTGAGGCATGTTTCACGCAAGGATTTCACGGAAGGATCAGTTACAGGGCCATTGATTTAAAAGCTTAGCATCAAAATTGTATGCGTAAATATTTGAAAGAAGGATGCAAGGGATGTTCGATGGAATGTAGCGGGAGGCACAATGCGGATTCAAGTCTCGAAGAGCCAGTTTTTTATAAACGAGTAAGCTATTTCAAAACGATTCTTTTCGTATAGACGAGAGACACACTTCGCATAAATCTGTGCATATTCCAACGTGTTGTATGGAAGCGAGAATGTCAGAAAAAGCATGAAAGTATGACAAATGCTTTGGAAGTGGAGCGCTACCGAAAATGAACCTACCGTACTGTGCCGCTACCGTAATGTGAAAATAATGAAAGGTGAACGATTGACAAAACAAATATACTTTACGATATATGTGGATATATGTGCCATGATAATTTAGCTGAAGATGGTGTCATGGGACTTCAAAGTGTTTATATGAAAAAAGTAGAATATATATACCTAATAATCAATACCTAAAGATATATAAAAATAATAATAATTTGAACTATTTTCTTTCTTTTTAAAATTGCAAAAAGCGACTCCAACTTTGGCACCAATTAACGTTTTGATAATTCCTTATCAGATAGTCCCTTACATATTTTATTAAGACACAATCATCGTCGATTAAGTAGTCTAGATACAATAAAAATTCCATTACGTAACGATATTGTTTATTAAACTCACCAAACCAAACCGTTACGTAATAGGATACATCAAATAATATTGCGTAACTTAAAAACAAAAATAACTTTGGAATAGAGCTATCATATGATTATCCCGATATTAATCTAAAGGATGAGGATTTCGTGACCCATTTTGGGGTTTGTAGTGAACGTGACTGCTCATACATATTATTGTGCTGAAATCTACTGCGTATTTAAGAGATATACGAGTATTTCATCCAATACATACTAAACAGTTTTAATAAAATTAAAATTAATTTCAGCGCTCTTGTACGAATGTTTGTATAATAAAATGATTGGTTCCAGAATTTTCATTGAAATTCTTAGAAGTTTTACGATATTTGATGGTAATCTTTACAATTTTCTGACAAAAAGAACGTAAGTCACCTAAAGACAGGTTGGTTAATTTAAGAGTTCTGATAACCGTGGACTATCCCAGTACGCATCACCACTTCTATAGTGAGATAGAAAGCGAGATGGATCTGTAAGGGTTTGTGTTGATCCCCGGGGTAAGACCAGGAAATATCCAAGTGCGACATGTGTGCTGCGCGCACCACTTACTATTTGGAAGTATCCATCGAACCTATTTATAACAATTTACATTGATCATCTTGGAACTATCAGCGGTGTTGTGGATGCTTACTCAAAGTGAGTTGAGGTATCTGACTTATGGTAAATATAAAAATGGTTATAGTAATTAAAAAAATGTACGTTTAGGGTTACCTTAAATTACAGCTTACAGAATTTTGTTAGTTTCTGTACCTAAAATGTTATCGCTCATGTAAAATCTCCCGTTTACTATCTGTCTAGTAATGGGCAGTTAGAAAGTTACGTCAATATAGTGAAAAAGAGTACTGCATCTTGTATTCTATCAGGTCCTAGTGTCAAATGTCTCCCTTTTCCACGAGAGGAGTAAGATGTCCTTTTCGCAATTATGACGACAATGATGACATTAACGAGGTCGAGACTTTTAATATTAGGCCATCTATGGACAGTAGGAAACGATACTTGACTGACCCGGGTTTATATTTCAGTAAATATTTTTCTTATTTCAATGTATCAATGTCAATCAAAGTATAAAGGATATAAATAAATACATAAATATTCCTGGACATGTTACACAAATTGAATCTAACCCCAAAGTAAGCAAATTATATGTGTTATGGGTGTTAGTCAACGATAATATTACATAGAAATACTTAAATAAATACCAGAATAAATTAAATAAACACCCGGAAATGCAGACATCTAAATGTTCATCACACAGATGTTTGCCCCCGTCGGGAATCGAACCTGAGCCTCGCGGTTCGTCGTGCAGGTAGGCGTGTACGCTAGCCACTAGACGACGAGATGTAATTTCGATGTGTTATGGTATTAGGAGGTTGTGTCCACGTCTATATAAAAGAAGACAATTGAATGCATCAGGCAGTTCCTGAATATAACAATGCTATAATAAAACATTTGCACAACAAAATGTAGTGTAATGTGTTAGCATGCATAAATATTAAATTTTCCCCCGTGTTGATCCGGGCTCCTATGTAGAATAGACCACCTGCCTTCCTGCCAGGCAGCTCGTAAAAAGCGAGCATAGGCTTACTGTCACAAATCGTGACATCTGACTAGGTGGTAGAGTTTTGCAACGACTCACCCGAATTGGTACCACCGCCTTACCTATTCCTGCCGCCATAATGTCATGGCGTGTTCCGGTTTAGAGCGTAAGCTAGCCAGTAAACTTACTTTTGCTCGAAGCCTAACAACCCGGCCTCAGGTTGACAACGCACCATTAGCACCTTTGGTGTCTCTAGGCGGCGTGAATTTCTTACCATCAGGAAATCCGTCTGCTTGTTTGCCTACCAACATCATAAAAATTAGTAATAATTCTTATTACACACGTTTCGCAATTTAATAATTTTAATTGCATTTAGGTACTTTAATAAAATTCAACGGTAGCGTCCTTGGTAGGGTCTACATATTAAACAGCTCGGAAGATTATTTCACCTGTTCATGCCAACGTGGAGTTTGCATATTTGAGGAAATTGTATAAAATATTCTAGATTTTTAAACAAATTGTGGGTTTTGAATAAATATAAATAATCAGTGGACTATATTTAAGCATAAAGCAGTTTTAGCCAAAACATCTTTTTTTAATTAGTTTTTTTTTAATTAGAATAATCAATGTAATGCGATTTATCCAGTTCACATTCATAAAACCCAGATTGTGTCTACCTGTGGACCTTTTGGCGCCTACCTTTGAAAAGAAGTTTAAAAAGATTTTCTGATGATTCCCGAAGAGGTAGGCACAACAAGGATTCCCACAACTAGTTGAAGACACTTCCCGGGCATTTTTTTTTGTTTTGTCGCCCGACCCAGTGACCTCAAGAACTTAAGTCCGACGCCACTAGACCACAGGGGCTATAAAGCTATTTTATAAATACATACATGTATATTTTCACGCCAGGGCCCTAAATGTCTTACCAAAACCCAAAACCTATGGAACATAACTTTTCTCATTTTATAAAGGCACTTTCTTTCAACCTTTCAAGGGCTCTCCTCATCTCCCTCTCCCTTTCTCTGATTCCACTATTTCGATTTATTATCCAAGCAGCGAGCGTAACACCACATATTTCCCGGAGTGCTCTAACATTGATGTCATTTTTTATATTTTCATGTTTTTCTGACATTAAAACATATTTTCGCCTACGTGGTCTAGCGGTTCAGTTGTTGGACTTGATTGCTTGAGATCCCCGGTTCTAATCTCGGGTCGGGCAACAACGAGAAATGGATTTTTCCAATTTTTTAATAAAAAAAAACGTTGCTCGGGATTGAAAATGTGCCCGGTTTGAGATTGACTTGCCACCTATCACATTGTGGGACTAAGTGTCTTTGGCTAGTCGAGGGTGCCCTGGTTGTGCCTCTGCCTACCTCTTCGGTTATATGGGCGTGAAGATTCTGTTTTTTCTGACATACCCAAATGACGGGATTAACACAGAATATAAATTTCATGTATATTGTAATGTGTGTGTAATTTTATGAATTTAGTGTCCTTGAAGTATCTTTTGAATAAGCTATACACGCTCAATTCACGTTACCTACTTCCAGCATACACACTCCTTTTTACATACCTTTACTTAATTACTTTTGATTTCCCTAGCATGTTAGCATACGTCTTATTTTTAACTATTTTTAAACGATCTCGCGAGCTTTCCATTTGGCATATCACTTCAAGTTTTACATATCACTAATAAGGGACAAAAGTCAAAACATACACATAAACGTTGCAAACGTCACACATACCTACACAAAACGTTTGTTAAACTGCTCGCCACTATGATGTTTCTATATTATACAGTTCCAAAATTACATAACGACAATTAGTAAATTGCAGCACTATAGAAGTGGGCATTTAATTACTTCACGGTGAATAAGTCACTGTGATCCGCCAATCAACGTGACCGCTGTGCTCTGTCAACAAGGAACTACGTTCCAAACTAACGTAGGTAACGTAGGTAGTTCTATAAATTTTAAAGAAAGAAAAAAATGTCTAGGGCGAAATTTTTTCTTTCTTTAAAATTTATAGAATATTATCCGAAGCACAAGGCAAGTGCTAAAATAAAAATACGTAACGTTACCTACGTTACGTACGTTATGTACGTTACCGTTCCGAAACGTCGTTGGACCGCAGTGATGGCGACACGTCACGTTTGACGTCTATATCTAGATACCTATGTTCTTTAAACTATTGCTATCAACATTGATTTAACTAAAAAGTGTGAAAGTTATTTTAAAATAACGCTCTTTCTCTTGTATAATTGGAAAATACATAAAAAAAAAGAATAAGACGAATTGAGAAAATGAAAACACCCTCGTTTTTAAGTCTGTTAAAAATCCAGCTAATGGCGTTACTTGGAAGACAAGTGTGACTTTCGTTTGCCTAGTTATATTCGAAGCGATAACTATGTCGATAACTACATAAATTAAAGAAACTTATAACCTAGGTAACATGTATTGTGCTGAGAGTGACCGACGTGACCGACGAGACAAAGTCACGATTATTTTTCAACGTTACTTTCTTGTCACTGGAACGACAGTCACAATTGAAAAGTAACGACTTATCTACATGTCTACAGCACTAAATATGCATGTATTTAACATAGACATAAAATTAAAATTTTAAAATCAGTCCATTGAATCCATGTATTGAATCCATTGAATTTCGGGCCGTGATGGAATAGTTCTGAGAAAGCTAAAGAGCTGTTTTAAAAGCTTGATAAATAAATAAGTCATCGCAGTTTACATGTATAGAGAGATAGCAATACGTAATAGCGCGTGTTTACAAGAAAAACATAAAAAATATTAACACAATTTGTATAGAGAATCTTGTTGTATACAGAATAGTGTTAAACTGTACATATTTTTTAAATTGACAAGTGGCTATGAAGAAAAATACTTAAGGCCCCATACTTAGTCAACCAGAAGAGCCAATCGCCGCACTCCCCCGTTCCATGATTACTATGAAATATTGCGCTCTAAAGTAAATGTCTTAAGTGACAAATCAATATTTTTGAGACTGTAAAAGTAATTTGAAAAAAAGTGTGAAAACTGAAACACTTATCTTTTAGGTATAGTACTTATCTATGTTTGAGTTAAATCTGTTGTCGATATTTTCATAATTGAAGTAGATAGACAGTTGGGTTTTGCTTTCAAAAATGGGTTAACTTATTGATTTTTTTCTATCGAGCAAAGTAAAATGAATCGTGTTTTGGAAACACTAGTCTTATAAAGCATATTCATGTTAATCTTGTGTATTTTTGTCACTAAGATCTATGATTGCTTTGTATGAAAAAAACATTATACTGCTGACGTATTTTACGAGTAGCATACGTGGACCCTTAAAATCAGGAAATACAAATATTTACCAACTTTGAACCACAATGTTAATTGCGCGGGGTCGCTGCGACCTCAAGCCGTTCCTTTTGTGTAGTAAGTGCGGACAATTCTTTGATGCGGGTGTCATTAATTCGAGTTGAGACTCTAAAGTAAGAAAGCTTGCAAAAAATTTCAGGTTGCCAGAATTAATAGCTAAAAAAATAAATTACATTAGGGATCACTTCGGGTCACGATGGCCCCGAGCGTCTAAGTAAGGTCAATAGTTGGTGTCGTCTAGCGGTCCGGCGTCGGACTTGACTTATTGAGGTCCTGGGTTCGATCCTCTGGTCGGTCTGTGAAAAATGTGAGTTCATAAAGTAGGTTAGATTTGAATGGGCCAGTTTTCATTACAACATTAATCTGACAAAGTTATTCAACATCCACATTTTTTTAATTCTGATAAAAACCAGACATGTAAATGTAAATAAGGGCAATTGTTACAGTTATTCAATTAAGCAAAGAAAGTTTTACAGTTGTCCGTAATGTTATTTTGTTCCAATAAATACTTAATTGGATTTTGCACAGAGCTTGGCACTCATTTAGATCTCCATTCTTTTTGCGGTGAAGCTCACAGCCAAACATAATTTTGGTATTGAACTTGGCTCTCTTTTTTTATATATATGTTTTTTGATGGGATATCATTACTTTTTGTAAATAAATTATAGTAAGTTCAAATAACTTTTAACGTTGTTTCAACGAGCTTTTTTATTTGATACCCATATTGTAGAAACGTGCATTAAAAATAACTGTTCAGCTATCTTGGTTGGTCCGTCATATTGGAATTAGAATGACGTCACGTATTTTATCGTGCATTGTCGTCCAAACTAAACGTGTACACAAAATCTCACCTCAATCGGTTGAAGATATCACTTCAAAATAGAGTTCAAAGTTTCCACTTGAACAAATTACATACATTGCACGTTGAAAAAATAAAATTAAAAAGAGCTTTTAAAAACCAATTATTATAAATTGAAACATAACTGTATTCATAAAGAAACGATGGGTTGCACTCCGGGAGTGCCGGCAGACGTGAAAACTTGAATATTTCTTGTCATGTTTGTTGGGGATATAATACTAAAGAAAAATTCCGAGCACTGAATCGGTTTTGATTTAATTTCGTTGGGACATCTCAACGGATCGCAGGAGAACGAAGTAACTTTAGTATGTAGATGAAGCCAGACCAATAGAAACTAACTGATAAAATTACTCCAGCGTCGCAGGAAGTGTTCTCGCTAAATCAAAGTTGTCCGTAATGCGGCAAATGCCTTTGACATGGTAACCCAGAGCGGAACACATTCTCCGACGCGTTCTCGAAATAGCGCGTTTAAGCAAGATTTAATTTTGAAGCGGAACTGCTGAAGGCATTTCAATAGGAATGTCGTGGACGTACACCAGACCCGTCCGTGACATGAGAATATTTCTCTGTTACCAAGAAAACTGCTTATTTTGTGTTGTATTTGAATGACATGTTTGCCAAACCGATTTTCTGCTTTAGTAAGTAGGTATACGCCACCTGTAGATACCATCCTCTTCACGCCCATATTCCCGAAAAGGTAGGCAGAGGTAACCAGGGTTCCCACGACTAGCCGAAGACACTAAGTCACACACTGTGATAGGCGGCAAGCCTATCGCTAATCGGGCATATATCCAATCCATAGCAACATTTTTTTTTAATTAGAAAATTGGAATAACCCTATTTTCTTTTTATTGCCCGGCCTGGGATTCGAACCCGGGACCTCATGCAGTCAAGTCCAACAACTGAACCGCAAGGCCACAGAGGCGATTAGGTACAATCGTAATGGTTGAAAAACAAGGCTCTGATGTTTCCATGCGCGAATTATTGGAGGGTACTGATAATATGGTGACAGTATGAAAAAAAAGTCTAGTCTAAGTGTCAAAAATGGCTTTTAAAAGGAAATTCTGAAAATCGTCACTCAAGAAGTGTTGAAAAAGACTTTGTAACATGATTATTTTAATAATTTTCTCTTATTTTTGACAAATTCTAAGAGTATGCCTCACCGCATTATGGTAATTTTTATGAGATTGACAGACTTCCTAATTATGTGAAAAGTCACTGGTGCAGTGCCAACCTAAGACCAGAAAGCTGCTTGTGTTAGCCTTTATTGTGTAAGCCTACCTGGAAGGTAGGTAGAAACATGACACCAGAGCGCTGACGTTATGACAGCAGATCGTTTGATTAGAGTTCAGTGACCTATTTGGGATACCAAAGGTTCTTAAACTTCTTTCGTCTAACGCCTTTGAACATAAGAGATATTTTTTGACCAGATAAAATTATTCACTAAGAACTTCTTTGATATGGACTGTCCTGGTTTGAAGTGACTTACTCTAAGTATGAACAGGAGCCAGTTCTTGGGAATGACCATGCAAAGCTTTAATGTCACCGGTTTGTCATCACGAACAGGACTATTGTTACCAATAATCCTGAAATGTTGGTAGATAGGTTTGAGCACTGGGCTTTTCTTGTTGATATAACTCATCCGTGTGTCGCCAAACCTTCAGAAAATAAGAAGTAAAAATCGATAAAATAAATAGAATTTACTTACATTAGCATATTTGAGATATTGGTTCAGCTATAATTGTACCGATATTTGTATCAGTAAATGGTCTTACAGCGATGAGCCTCGATCAACACTTTAAGAGACAGTCGCTGTATCCGATTAAAGTCCGGATTTAGAAGGCCACAATTCTGGGAACGGCACGCATTTTACGGAGATTCTTCAGTCTGTCTCCCTAACCGCTGAGAGCTTAGTTGTAAGATCACCGTCTTTGAAATCTTATTTTATATATTCGTATTTTGAATCCATTTTTCATTAATTTTGTAAATATAGGAAATAGGAGATAATGTTAATAAATAAAGATAAAAGAAACTTTGTTGTATATATATCATTGTTGTATATATAAAGAATAAAAATATACACAATGTATGTATGGTAAGCAACAAGTGTATATACAGTATATAGACAAGAATAAAAAATAAGGTTTGTAAAAGACAGTGCTAGTTTAGTAGTTTTTCAAATACGTGTAATGTTTCACTGACACGAAAGTCGTCAGGTAAAGCATTGCACAGCTTAAAAGTACGAAAAGTGAATAAATGAAAATAAGAAGCAGAATTACTAAAAGCAAAATGTGAGAGGACGACAAGAGGGTCTGCAGAATGTTGGAACTGAAAGGATTCACAAAGATTGCTTAGATTGGGATTGAAAAAGATTTTACATAAAAGTCAGAGTAAATGAAAATTAAGTAAGCGGATCTGCTTTGCAACTTACTTCTAGTCCAGTAACTCGAGACATGATCAACATTTTTGTGACCGTGAATAGATAGGCATAAAGCGAAGACTTTGGAGTCTTCCTAGTTTGTTAACTAGCTCTTTCCTTGTTCTAGTTGAGAAGGTGGTCTTTAGTCATATCCAAGTGTCGGCCAACATAATATACAAGCAAATCCAACTCCCTCAATCTACCTCGGAACTATGATTGTAAGTGTCTGAGAAACCACCAGGTCCACATTCTGAAATAATTTAAATAAATCCCTCCCGTCCCCAATATCCTCCCATCTCTGTTGCTAACCCCTCCATATTAACCAATGCGGTCTTTCTTTTCTGCTTTGACAGAATACATCCCTACTCTATTGCACCATACCTGAATTGCATAGGTTATAGTGACTACAAACGTTCCACCATAAACCACACGAAGACTGTTCCTCAATCTTAAACCCAAAGATGTACCTGATAGTTTAGCTCTACCTTCACTACACACTTAGCTACCCGTTCAATGAAAACTACTGCTTGTGACGCGAACAGACCAAACGAACGAATGATCAACCGCTTGATCTACTAACCTGTATTCATGGGAACATTTTATTCAGAACATTGCAAAGCGTAAGTAAGTAGTAAGGTAAGTAGTAAGTAAAGTAAAGTAAAAAAGTAGTAAAGTTACAAAGGCATGTGTAAGACAACACAAACCGTTGCTGGCAAATTATAATGCAGATTATTGAAAAAACCTCAGCAAATTAAGAAGCATAACCGACTGGTGTGTGTGTATGGGTAGGTGTGCGTGTGTTTGTGCGTTTATATTAACACAATGCTTTATTAATTTTAGTAATGCTGATTCCTCATAGGTTCATCAGAAAATTACTATGTAAACTATGGATACCTTAATTATATTGTGATGGTGATGTCGTGACGATAAAAGTGAAGACAATGTCTGGCTGTTTCATAAAGTGCGCTGTAATGATGGTGGCGTTATTGGTGATGATCTCGTATCGATACAGTTTAAGTCTATCTGTCTGTTTGTTGCGGCTGGTCTCTGAAACGGTAGGACCGACGTCGAAGGGACTTTCAGTGACAAATAGCGGGTGTAATAAGGAGTAAATTGTACTGATTTTATGATGATTATGATGTCGGTGACGACGTCGTGACAGTGTAATGACGAAGCTATGTCGGTATCGTAACGACGTAGAAATGAGCTCGCAGCTCGTGAAAATAAAAATCATTAAAGTCCATTTATTATTGGCGCAGTAAATACCTAAGGAACAGACAAAAATAACAAAAAAAATACAGATAAATTAACAAGCCCCTCCTTTTTAGAATTGCTTATTGGAAAATAATAATAATAATAAATAAACATCCCTGGACAAATCACACAAATCGAATCTAAACCCAAAGTAAGCAAATTATATGCTTGTTTTATTGGTGGTAGTCAACGATACTAATACATATAAATACTTAAATAAATCTAAATGTTCATCACACAAATGCCTGACACGGGAATCGAACCTGAGCCTCGCGGTTGGTCGATGTAGTTAGGCGTGTACGCTAGCCACTTGACCAACGAGGCGGTCAGTTAAATATCCCCAAATTAGTTACACAAATTGAATCTAACCTTAAAGTAAGTAAAATATACGTTATGCTTGTTTTATGGGTGTTAACAGAAATACCTATTTGAATTAGTTAATTTCATTACATTGATACTTTAATTGGATAATAAGTAAAAAATAAGTAATAATCATATACATTTTGCTGGTAGGTTAGTATTGTTACTTATTCTGTGTCGCAGCCTCACAGGTAAGCATAAAATATAAAACAAAACCAACTCTACATTTTCAAATTAAATAGTCATAAACCCTTTTCATTCTCAGGAGGAAACTTAGGAGTTTCAGATCCAATGTTAGACTGAATGACGGTGCCTTTGATAATGTACAGAATGGCGAGTTTTAATTATAAAATAATGTCAGGTGAATTGGATAAAAGTAAACTTATTGAAGTAGAAGACACGTTTATTAAATCTAACCTTAAAGTTATGTACGTTTTTTTTGCATGTTTGTTAAGAATTTGCTCGGCCAATAATAAACCATTTCTGATTGCACTTTTTGAGTTGGCATGATTTTAAGGTGGTGCGCTTAATGATTTTGAAAGAAAAAAAAATCCCACTTCAGGCAGGATTTTAACGTGCACTCCTTCGTCGCAAGGCCACGAAAGTTCTAACCCTGAGATTTAACTCTTATGGTGGTTGTTTTAAAAAATTTATTATACTAACTTGTTCTACTACATACCACTACTACCCAAACCATCCAGAAAAATCTGAAGTCTTGGATATGTAGACCTGGGAAAATGTAGTTTGACAGCCTGCCAAAGTTATGACACCAGGGAGTCCATTTTGCCGCCATTTTTCTTCTTTAGGCGGCTATTGCCATAAAGTTACCAAAAAAATTTAGTTCAGTGTTGCCAGGACTTCTCAAATACGACATTTTTTTCAAGATGGTGGCAATTTTTTTTGGAAATTGCAGGTCAAATCGCCAAATGAGACTGTTAATCGGGGTCGCATTATTAATTTTCGAATTCAAAATGGCGACCGGAAGTTGCAATTAAAAAACTGCTACGGCAGACGTAGAGCAGCAATTGCTTTGCTTATAGGTTAGAGATAAATTTGAAAGTAAGAAATAAATATCATAATCGTGTCCTACTTGATCTGGTAAGAAGTTATGTATTGGCCGGCATAAAGGAAATGACGTAGAACAAAATTACTACCACTTTTTAGAGCCCAGGTGGTAATTTCCAGAGCTTATGAATTTTTTTTTAAATTTCGATAAGCAA
>NJDD01010215.1:95407-106532 GCA_002245505.1 Calephelis nemesis
ATGATTTTGTTTTGTATGCCACTAAAAAGGACAACAATTCCGTTTTTTCATAAATAAGAAAGGACAAGTAGGTATGTGTATTAAGAAAGACCCGAAGTTTTGAAATAAAGCTTCGGACTAAGTTTTCAATTCTTAAAAATAAATAACGTATTTTGTTGTGAAGAACGTTTAAATTTGTTTAGACAAGCAGTTAAGATGTGTCTAGACCGTGGTGTTATAAGAATAAATAAATAAATAATAAATAAATATCCCTGGACAAATCACACGAATTGAATCTAACCCCAAAGTAAGCAAATAAGAATAAAATAAGAATAAATAGAACTTTTAATAAAAAAATAATAAAACAACACTAACGATAAGCAAGTATAACAAATGCTTAAATGCATGTTTTCAGCTTCAATAATATAATGTAGTCTTTTTTTAACGACTAATTTGTTGATAGAAGAAGGCGTTACTTTGCGGAAATCCATACTTAAATCCAAATAAACATATTTATTTTGATTTGACTAATGTGTTGCCATTTTCGCGGTATTTACATCTTCAGCGGGTTTTAATGTAGTCTTAGCTATATTAATAATTATTATGTTTATGCTTAAAGCTTACAGAGCCTATAAGAAATCTTACCATAATTAAATTTTATCAAATATCCACACAACAAGCAAGTAGGACTAATTGTATCGGTTTGTTTATTGATTCTATATAAAATTAAGTATTACATGTGCTACATACCTAATAACAGTATAATTACTACTTTTTTAAAAATGTAAATAGTAATAATCAAATTGTCGTCAAATTGGTACAACTGTTTTCCATTTTGACATGGAGTTTTAATTCCATCTGTAGTTTTATTAAATACGTCGCTATTTTTGGTTATATTTGGTTATATTAAATTGATTGTGTAAAACGAATTTCATAGTGGACAAAAACATCAAACAAAGACCGTGGTTATGAGTGGTACAATGCGTTCAAAATCGGCCGCGTTGTGATGAAAGATTTGCCCCGCTCTGTAAGCTCTTCGACGGGTGCGGCTGAAGTTGACATCACAAAAGTGAATGAAACAATGACCGGAAAAGCGCACTCAACTTTAAGAGGTAGAGCCGCTGAACTTTTTGTATCAAATCAAATACATTTATTTGCTTGGACAATCCAACTACACTTACTTACTTACGTCATGGTGTAACATTATAACAAGGAACGCACATCCGTCATAGTTGACATGCAAATTTAAAATAATAATTTTCATAATATTAATTTCACTCGAACACTAAAATAATTTGAGTTTTAAACATTAACATCATCAGTCCAATACGTAATGAGCTCTTTTTAACATTAAACAACATGTTTGTGTATTCTACCCACTTTTTTGAAATATAAATTCCTAGTAATGATCGGTTCTGTGTAGCTAGAAAATTAATATATGTAACATTTGGTAGTTTTTTTATTTAAGTTATATTGAACGTGTTGCAATTATTTATCTGTATCTTTAGAGTCGATCTGTATTATCTTAACAAATCATTCGGGCATGAAACATGTTGCCGCTCCGCTAGTCCCAAAAGCCCTGAATTTTCTCTAAATACTCAATTGCATATCAGCCCTTGAAGACATCCTAGAGCGAGTCAATCCCGACCCAACATTCATGAATAGCATTGTTACCGGTAACAAGACGTGGGTTTACGAGTTTGAAATTCAAACAAGCTTTGGAGCTTCGCCTTCCAACTGAACAGAAATCGAAAAAACCACGCAAAACTCATTCAAAAGTCAAAGTGTATTTTAAAGTAGTGTGTGAAACGGTAAATGAGAAATGTTATTTGAGCATTATGCAGCGTTTAAGAGCACAAATTCGACGAATGAGGTCAGATTTGTGGAAAGAAAATTCTTGGATTTTTTACCACGATAATGCGCCTTCGCGCAAGGCTATCATTGTTAACGATTTTTTCACCAAACACTCAACAAATAACATCAACATCAACTTCTTTCTTTTTTCTAAACTCAAATAACCACTACGCGGCACCCGTTTTTAATCTGTAGAAGACATAAAGGAGACTTTCTCAAAAACTAAACTTAATTCCGGAAACAGCGTTTAAAAAATGTTTTGATGATTGGATTACGTTATGTATCGTTTCTGAAGGGCCATACATTGAAAGTGATAAAGTCAATTTTGATTAACAACAAATAGTTTCTGCATTGTAGATTTTTCCCGATACTCTTTTGACAGCGTAGCATACTTATAAATTAATAAATTGTATCAATTATTGACGCAATATCACAGGAAAATCGACAGGTTCTTACGCTGTAAAAGTAGTGTGCACAGATGTTGATAAGATTATATTGTAATATCACTACATAGTACGAGTATAAAACAAAGTCGCTTCCTCTGTCACTATGTCCCTTTGTATGCTTAAATCTTTAAAATTATGCAACGGATGTTGATGCGGTTTTTTTAAATAGATAAAGTGATTGAAGAGAAAGGTTTATATGTATAATTTATACCCGTGCGAAGCTAGGGCGGTCTGCTAGTCAGATATGTAATGCCATTACATATATTATTTAATTCACTGCCTTCGGGATACAATCCACTCTTTGGCAATTTACGCCGTTGTGGGTGTAATGTGCACATATATTATGATTTAATCACAATGTTAGACATATGATACCGTAGATCATTTAGTCTACTGCCTTCAGGACGATATCCACGAAACGGAAAATTAAGCCTTGGTCTGACTGTGCACAGATATTTTTTTCTTTATCTTTAGATTAAAATTGCCATCGTGTTACCCTGCGGTTGACCTCCAGGCGGTTATTGCCCTTGGAATTGTTCAATGAGCAACCACCAGTCATCGGAGGATCGAACCCGGGACCTGACAGACTCAAGTCTAACAGCAGTCAGCTAGAACAGAGGCGACTAGATAAAATAAGAACAGTGTTTATTATGACATGGTGGATTTCACACCATATACTAAATAATTTAGCCGAGTGAGGTCACACTACTCGTTACTCTCGCTATTCGTTACTCTCGCTAAAACTTGAGAATGGCTGAACCGATTTCGCTAATTTTGGTTTTGAATTATTTGTTCAAGTCCAGGGAAGGTTTAAAAACATAAGAAAAAGAAAAAGGAAAAAAACTTGCGAGAAATCTAAGAAAAACAACATTTTACTTTTTCCCATACAAACTGAACGGGTGGAACGATGTTCGCCGGGACAGCTAGTTAAAGATATATTTCAAATGGTACCCCCATTTGATTGACACATTTTTATTTTTAGTTTTATAAATTCAAAATAAAATTTTGAGGACAAAATTAAAAATCACCCGTTTTATACTTACCGAGCTACAGTGGGCAATCGCTTTATGTAACTTGAATATGAATATCAACGGTCCACAACTTTCCTGTTTTCCCAAATTACTGTCGCCAGTTACAGCTCGGGTTGGTAGTTAATTTAAATATTAACTCTTGGATGTAAATAACAAGTAAAACATGCCATACTGTAGCCGTGATCAAAGCCGCATAAGGCGGTATCGTTTGGACAAATTTAAATAATACTTTTTGTATTTACAGCTGATATACTTTACTTGCAATGAAGTTCCAACAAGTATCCAATCTGTTATCATTTTCTAAGGTCGTAAAAAGCGGAAAAATTGCACGGAAAATGTAAAAAAAAACACTTCAACTTTATAACCGTTAGTAAGTTTGTAACAAACAGTTAGTCGCTGTTAATGTTAAGCGATACAAAGTTCGCCGGGGAAGCTAGTAAATAATAAAGATTACATTCAATTTGAAACAAAACATTTAAAAAGAAAAAAAAATAATTTCAACAAATATGTTTGATCGACACAATACGTTCGTGTGCTTAAATATATTTGTAACAACGTCTAAATACAATTAAATACAATACAATACAATACCATTTCATTTCATTAAAATGTTTTAGTATTTACTAGCACATATTTCAGTTTATCTTCCTGGTTCAATCTTAACCACGAATAAAATAAGTAGATAGTCCTCCTGCTTTTTGTGCATCGTCCACAGGTGTCAACCCTAGCACGACCGTTGAGTCACAAAGTGCAGCGGTTGCCCATCGGTTCTGTACCTACTGCCTGATCTGGGGGTGATTATGTAACTCAGTTACCAACTCAAAATGGATGAGTGTACATCAAATAGCTGTCAAATGACGTGTTTTATATTTGCTATCTCCAGTGACCAACAGAAATACAGTAGAGATAGCAAACACAAATGACGTCATTTGATATACACTTTTGCAGTTTGAGTTGGCGACTGAGATACATAATCACCCCCTGTACTAACACTAGTATCGGCCGATAGACATTTTGGCGTAATTTATCTGCAAATAAACACGTTATTAAGTTTTTTAATACTTAGCATTCACACAGAGCTAATGTTATTGCTTAATACAATTAGTGAAAGAAATAAACAAACTGATGTGTATAATTATATAATATATAATAATATGCAAATATAAATCGCTTTTAGTTTTAAATTGTGCTCATAAAAACCTTATTTTATGCAGCTGCGCTTCCAGCTAAATCCTTCATTTTAATGCTTCTCAATGAAAGAAAAACAAAGAAAGGTTCGAGTATCTTTCGTTTACAAGATTATTCATTCGGTGTGAGTGAAGAAATTTTGAATTTTATAATATAAAGAATAATTGTTCCTAAGATTTTGATGGATGTCGGATATGTGTACCCATTGACGATTAAAGTATGCATTTACTATTTATTGTGAAGTAATTATATAAAGATGCATTCGTTTTTTCAGTTTCAACAAATTCACTTGTTGATGTACGTGTCTCCGTACGTAGCTCGTAATAGGCAAGCTCTGGTTAAAATATGGGTCACCTAACCTAAATGGGTCGTCTAACAAGACCACCGGTTTAGAGTTCTGTACAGCAACTTACCCGATCCAACACCTTACTTGTTCCTGCTGCTATATTGACCCTGTCATGTTTCAACCCAGAGGGTACAGTAGCCAGTAAACTTGCACAATAGGCCTGACATTCTGATCACAGGTCAGCGACGCATCTGTAAGATCTATAGGTGATGGCTACCTTTTACCACTAGGAGAGCTGGTCCGCTAACCACTCATATATAAAAAACGATGTAAACGATGTATGTTAATAGAATGAGGTAGCATACTTTAGTTTTGAACGGAAGAAGCAGAGTGATAGAAAGATGTATCTAAATAAACGATTGCTTTTTTTTTATTAAGCTTAGCAGCGCCCGTGTAGCCTATATCTAAAACTTTTTGGTACATCTCTACTATTCAGACACAACTCTTTATATTGCAATAGTTTATTTAATGTAATATATTATAATATTATTTTATATCAAGGATTAATATTTGCAATAATATATTTAACGATGAAGGTTTGTATGTGTATTTAACCGTGCGAAGCCGGGGCGGGCCGCTAGTAATATTATAAAAATAAAAAGCTCCTTAATTTTTACTTATTAAATCTAAAAAGTCACAATATTGACCAAGTATTATCATAAAATTAAAAACTTTTGAGAACGCTTCTAAAACTCGTTGATAATAAAGCTAAGAACCATCTCACAACCAAAAAAAATGTGTATCAAAAATTCCTAATCAAAATTGGAAATCATTCTGGAGTTATAATACCACGGACAGACATACACAGATAGGTCAAATTATAACACCCAGATTTTTCCACTAAGGCATAAAACATAATGTTTGCAATATGTATATACATATCTAAGTCGAGTTTAGGAAGGGCGGTTTATACAAGAGAGAAGGTCTCTCTTGTACAAAACGTAAAGACTCAGTGTCTTCATAATTACTGATTTTCAAAGTGAAAACTTCGAAGCGTTGCGTACTTTTTTTGGAATGTGTAAAAACTTCTAAACTCGCGTCAGGACACTTGACCTAATCGAAAATTCGTAAAACGGCGCAGGGCGCTTGCGCGAAATTTGTGTACAATAGCGCAATAAATGAATATTGAATCTACCACATAAATGATAGTACTTTCATATTGATAATTAAAGCAATTCTTGCAAAATACTCCCTAACCGTTCCAAAATATCAAAAATGCACAGCGTTAATATTCAAGTATTCATTTCTGCCAGCATTCCCGGAGTACAACCCGTCTTTTTTACCAAGTGTTGTAGCGTTCCGTATATTTTACTCCAATTACAACGAGTAAGGAAAATATTTGTAAATACATAAGTGCATGGTCTCTATGTCCCCAAATCACAATGACCCACGCGTATGTTGACATGAAGTTTTATTAAATTATGTGACGATTAGATTTTTTTATGATATTGGAGGGCAAACAAGCAAACGTATTTCCTGATAGTACGAAATTCCCGCCGCCTAGAGACACCAAAGGTGGTAATGGTGCGTTGCCAACCTGAGGCCGGGATGTTAGGCCTTGAGCAAAAGTAAGTTTACCGGCTACCGTATCCTCCGGACCGGATCACGTCATGACGTTATGGCGGCAGGAATAGGTAAGGCGGTGGTACCAATCCGGGTGAGTCGCTGCGAAACTCTACAACCTAATCAGATGTCAAGTGTTAGTGACATTAAGCCTTTGCTCGCCTTTTACAAGCTGCCTGACTGGAAGGCAGATGGTCTATTCTGCAAAGGAGCCCGGACCAACACGGGGAATAATTGACTATAGGCAGTTGCTTATACCGATTACCCTGCACGTACACTATTGATGCCAGAGATAACAATATTGTGAGCTGGAAAAAATATATTTATAACAACTGTTTATCTTTGAACAGTGATATTTACACATCCCTGAGGTTTGTCCTGTCTGCGGTACATATCTCGGACGGTAGCACTCAAAGTATCATGTTACAGGTATGTGGACCAGTTCCAGAGATGTTTCCCGGACGCCGTATTATTTCATTAATGAATGTATGTTGTGTAGGAGCAGGAAAATACGACGATAATTCATCTATACATATAATAAATCTGTAGAAGGGTCAATGTTGTACATTACAAATATTGAAAAAATAAACAGCAGGTGTTACTGGATCGATACCAAACCCGAATATGTGATTTAAAAAAATTTTGTCTGTCTGTCTGTATGTTCAGGCATCAAGTGAAAACTACCAGTTCGATTTCGATGAAACTTGGCATAATTATACCTTATTATCCTGGGCATAAAATGTGATACTTTTTATCCTGAAAAACTACGAATAAAAAATTTTAATGTTTCAATTTTATCACGTGAAGACCGACATCCGCGCGGACTTAGTCGCGGGCGGAAGCTAGTGTACAATAAAATAACAGATAGCAGAGACAGTTAATAGAATGGATCCCTACCCGGGCAAGTTGCCGCATATCACTCCACCAAGAGTGTTCTTCTAAGTGATAAACTATATTTCAACCAGAGCTCGCCTCTTACGAGCTACCTGATAGAAATACAGATGGTCTATTCCACTCTGCGGACCCGGACCGGTACATTGCAGAGGGATTTATATATTTATATACGCGTCACAAAAAGTTGCGTAAAGATGTTGGGTCACTCACTGTTCTGTACCGCATCTATCATGGGGAATGCTCTGAAGAGTTGTTTGGTTTAATTCCAACTGCCTTTGGACATCGCGTCAGAGCTTAAGATATCATGTCCATCATCTTGATGCGTGACGATCTACAATTGTGCGATTCCGAAGACATTTTTTACCCCGTATAACACCTTTGTGGAATCAGTTACCGAGGAAGATATTCCTAAACAATTATGACTTAGGAACCTTCAAGAAAAGAGCGTACTCATTCCTTAAAGGTCGGCACCGCATCTGTGACACTCATGGTGTTGCGGATGTCCGTCCGAAGTAATCACTTTCCATCAGGTTACACTTGCTCGTTTGCCTCCTCTTCTATAAAAAAAAATCTACATGTTATGGTCTATTCTTCTTTTCTTCTATATATAAAAATAATTACTCTTCGTTAGTCTTACTAAAACGACTACATTTTTGCGACACGACCACCACGACACGACATATCGTTATCCATTCGAACGGGATCCGCAACACTGGTGCCACTGTTACACACTTGTAAACAACGTGATATTTCAAGTTCTCCATAATCCACAGAATATAAACTTACGAAACATAAATACACGTGGAAGCAGCAGGAGTTGTATGTATTCAAATTTGGAACTCCAAACCGAAGATATAGTCTTCAATCACCTTCTACTTATTACGATAAATCGCCAATTTCATGTTCATGGACGTAACACATTATTCATGTGATAGATCAGCTAACGGGTCATCAGATGGTAAGAGACAACCTTGGCTTATAGACACCACAGATGTTACAGGTGAATTACAGTCAGGCGGCTAGAATGTTAAGCCTATTGTGCTAGACTACGTAAGTAGCTGTAATTATACTATTTTTTAATGACATTGGAAGGCAAACAAGCAAACGTATTTCCTGATGGTAAGAATTTCACACCACCTAGAGACACCAAAGGTGGTTATGGTGCGTTGCCAACCTGAGGCCAGGATGTTAGGCATTGAGCAAAAGCAAGTTTACCGGCTACCTTACCCTCCGAACCGGAACACGTCGTGACGTTATGGCGGCAGGAATAGGTAAGGCGGTGGTACCAATCCGGGTGAGTCTCTGCGAAACTCTACCACCTCATCAGATGTCACGGATTTAGTGACAGTAAGCCTATGCTCGTCTTTTACGAGCTGCGTGGCAGAAAGGCAGAAGGTTTATTCTGCAAAGGAGCCTAAACCATCACGGGGAAAAACTAGTACTTACTTTTAAGGGATTTGCATTAGGGAAATTAATCCATACATTATTATCTGTTAAATATTCAACAACAGTTTAGTATCTCATTTTACATCATTTAAATTTGACACATTTATTAATTTTTAATGGTATTGAAATGTAGTAGAATCTACATGGTCCAGCGTATTCCCGTCAAGTGGACACTAATATGTACCATTGGTCTCTTCTTGCCTCACATTAGGCATTAAAAATTTGATACATATTGTTTATTTTCCAATTCAAAAAAAATATTTACATTGAACCAGTGTACGACTTTTGAAAAAACAAGAATGTGAGAGTGAGAGAGTTATGGCATTGGTAACGTAATGTTAATGTTATTACAGAACTTCCTCTTTGCGTAATTCGAAGTAGGTAAGAGATTTATCCTTCAAAGAAATAAGTTAAACCGATATCATATTCATTTTTATTATATTTTATTTTATATAAATAGTGAATTCTTAGTATCTACAATATTATGTTAAAAGAAATAATGATGGAAATGTGTAATATTAGAATATTTTCATATTTATATGATAATGCGATAATAATATTCTAATATACTTTATTCCGCTTTTATTTCGTTTAATATACTGATATGCTATGTTAAGTGATATTTGATGTAAATTTAGCATTCCAAGTCTGGAGTGCGCCAAGATGAAATTCTAGCTCATACAAAAATAGCTTAGATCGATGATAACGTTGAAAACTTTTATGCAACCTTTAGTAGACATATCATACTTTTATTAAAAATATATTTTTATAGCATAGAAATCCTGCTAATATTATAAATGCGAAATTTTGCGAGGATGTGTGTATGTTTGTTACTTTTTCACGCTCGAATGGCTAAACGGATTTGTCTGAAATATGGAACACAGATAGATTGTGACCTGGATTAACACATAGGCTCCTTTTAATCCCGATCGCACAACGGGTCCCTGACAAAACGCGGGCGAAGCCGCAGGTAACAGCTAGTAGGAATATATAAAGAAGTGCAACAGTGTTTCATAGCAAATTTAGTTATGTAAATACAGTTGAAATCAACATAAAACTCAGCCATATCTCTTTATCCCATTTTAACAAATGTTAATATTACTTATGCTAAAAGGGATATTGTTGATGAGATGAGTGATCCGCTATTACATTTGTCGATATTTTATGTTGGCAACACTATGTTTTGTTGGTCTGTTGGTGGCTAACGAACTCAACCAATGAGAAACGTCGCTGTATCGCGCCACGCTTGACATTTGGCGGAAGGAAGGTACTGGCATTCTCGGACACAGTTTCGAAGTGATCGGACCTCTTTTGAGTAGTTATTTGACGTGCATTAATAGTTTAAATTTAAATGTAAGTGTAAGTTGAGTAAATTATAGTTTTAATTCAAATGGTTTTACTGGGGAGATAACATTTATTTTAGCAATCGGAATTTATTTGTATTTTTTGAAGTACAAAATTTGTGAGTTGGATAAATGTATTAATTGTTTTGTCAAGTAGTGATTTCCAAAGCTACTTGGGCTACGACCCATCTGAAAAAGTTCCCAAAACTCGGGACCCATCTCTAGGACATTTCACTGTTACTAATATAAATAAAGGACTAAGTTTGAACATTGTTTATAACATTTTATAATACCAGATTTTTGTAGCTTAATAATTTATTTTTTTAATATGTTGTGTCATGACTCCTACTAATTTCTGGTTTTAGATATTCTGGGTAATATTTTCTCATAACTTTCTGACGTTTCGTAAAATGCGAACACATTTGGAAGTCGGACTCAGTGTCGCTTGTCACTTAAAAGATTATCTGTATTTCATTACTCGATCGGGTGGTGTGTTACTTTACAGGCAGGACCCACTCAATCGCGACCCACCAGTGGGTCGCAACCCATAGTTTGAGAAACCCTGCTTTAAAGTGTTTCATACGTCTTAGAGGAACATTTATAAGACAACATTACATATCTTTTATATTCCCTCTTTCCCAACTAACTAAATTTCTTTATAAATTAAAAAAAAACACTTGTTGTTTATTTGTGCTTACCTATCATACATTTAACTTCGAAAGAAATAAACGTTGTAGAGTTATAAAGGATTAATAGATTATGTATCGATATCGATACACTACTTTTTCTGATCAGCCACAGTAATGACAGAACGGGAGCCATGCTTTGTTTTGATGGCAGACTGTCATAGGTATTTCATGTCAATATACTTAAAGGTCAATGTTCAAGAGTAAGAATTAACGTAACTTCAAAACAAACTAGATTGATTTAGAACTAGAAGCTGTGGAAGTGCATTATTATACTCGGCGTTGACATCTCGAGTAATGTTCAATTTCGTGGTCATCTGGAGGAGAAGGCTAAAATAGCCTCTAAGAA
>NJDD01010215.1:106593-122728 GCA_002245505.1 Calephelis nemesis
CACCTTTGTGGAATCAGTTACCGAGGGCGGTATTCCCAAACAATTATGACTTAGGGACCTTCAAGAAAAGAGCGTACTAATTCCTTAAAGGTCGGCAACGCATCTGTGATACTCCTGGTGTTGCGGATGTTAGTGGTCGGAGGTGATCACTTTCCATCAGGTGACCCACCTGCTTGTTTGCCTCCTCTTCTATAAAAAAAAAAGTGAGACAGCTAATCAAGAAGGATCAGCTGTCTCACTCCACAGCATGTTAAAAGAACATACAAAACTTGTAAAATAAACTTAATTAATTATATTTCCTCGGCTCGGTTTTGGTCTACTGTGCAGATTAGACCATCTGCCATCCTGCCTGGAAGCTAGTAAGAAACTGGCAAAAGTTGTATTGATCATAACTAACAAAACCGGGGAGGGGTTCGCCGCCTTACCTTTTTGTGCCGCCATACTGACAATGTTACGTTGTTACGTAGTGATGTGGTATTCCACTAATGTTATTAAATAAAACGATTAAGGTTCGATTTTTCGATAACAAGTCTAACGGCCATTCAAATAACGATTGATTCTTACTATAGTAAAACGTGCTTATTAAAGTTTACAGGTTTTAGACACAAAAGGTAATGGTGTGTTATATAATGTTTACCATTATGACATTTTAAAAAAAAGCGCCCGCTCATGTAAAATGCAGCGAGACGAGCTTCTGTTTGCATGTATTGTATGTACTTAAGCTCGTCTTGCTCGCAAAAATCAGTCAGTTAAAAGTTTTATCTGGTTATTGTAAAATTGGCCTTGAATGCAATGAAATGCAATAAAGAATAATGTTTACCAAATATATCCTTTTTGATTCGCCATTTTTAACTTATCCCTAAGATGACGCTATGTCTACATCACTAACATTCCATGTACAAAGTAGGCAATACGTTTCTAATATAGGTCTGCCAGTTATAGCTGAATGCAATTTTCTTCCAATAGCCTGCCCGCAATTACCTTTTGATCAATCTACGTATTACTGACATTCCTAAGAGTGTTTTTTTTTTATTATAAACGTTAATGAAGTTTAAATTTAAAATTGTTTTACATAGACTATACAAAGGGTTCATAGTTATAATTATTAAATCTACCACCGGATCGCAATGCAAAGAGAAGATCCAGCAAAAGAAAGTCAAAGAGCTTGTCTTTTTACCTATTACTAGTGGTCGCCTGTTGGTCGAAATTTGACCATAATAATTTTTAATATCTTGTTGAAAGGAACGCCATCTACATTTCTCAAGACCAACTACTTTATTTCCAAATTTTTAAGTGCACCATCTATGATTTTTTATCGTTAGATCATCAATATATTTGTTTGTGTATGTCAAATGCATGGTAGTGTGTGTAATGTTTTATTTTTTGATTTAATGTACTTTATAAGCATTATTATTGAAAATATTTGCGTTCTAAACTTCTCCTCTACTCATAAACTATATTTGTAACAAATTTTATGCTCCTCCGTCCGTGCAATTTTCATAAAAAGGGGTCCAAGTTTTGGCATCACATATTAATATATAGATTAACATAATTATATATTTATCAGATTAATTTGAGTAGCAATCAGTCACAAGCATTATTATTAGGTAGACATTCTTCAATCTTATAATAACCCTTTTTGTATGATTAAGATTAAATATGTTTTTAATTTTATTTAAAGTCAGGTGTTTTAAATGTTTTGTAAAACTGCACTTTTCATTTGGACTCATTAGGTGCAGTATTTAAGGTATTACAAATTATTGACACAATATGTAATAGTTATATTAAATGCAATTATAAGTAAAACTTGGCAGCTTTTATAAAGTCGTTTGGTGATAAAAGCTAAAAATTCAGTACAAAAATATGTTCACGGCTGCGTCGTTATCTAGATGGCTATTGGCTATGATGATTTATGGTTTACGGGATATGAGATAAACTAGGCTACTACGAAACCATCATCGATATCAATGTACTGAGCTACACAAAGTAAAAACCGCGTAAGGCTGCGTTCAGACGACACGCGCACGCCAAGCGCACGCCACGCTCGCCATCACCCGCGTCGAACACGCTTTGATTTTTTTTCGACATAAATTGAGCCCTATTGTCACACCAATATTCTCAAATTGCATTAACCAAATCAATCCGCCCACGCCACGCGCCTGCCACGCGCCCGCTAAGCGCCCGCCAAGCGCTTGCCAAGCGCGCACCGCACACGCACAGCACACGCCTTGCGCCCGCGCTTCAGCTAGTGTTGTATTGACTGTCACTAGTAGTAAAAGCGGGTGAGAGGCGTGCGCGATATGCGCGGGTCTAAGACGTGCTCAACGCGTATGCGTGCTCAGCGCGGATACGCGTGCTGAGCGCGGGTTTAAGGCGGGCTCAACGCGTGTGCTTGCTCGACGCGGGTTTACTGAACACGCCCTAACGTTTATTTTTTTGCTAACTGTTTTAACCGGCACTTATTTTTTATGATGGTCTGTCTAATCTTAACAATTAGACGACAGCTTGAAAATTGTCATATTTTGACAGTATTAAGCTTCGGATTTTTTGGTCATATTAAAATAGTTGTCTGTTAAAATCTTTAATAAATCCCAAGTTATTGGTACCTACAATAGATGCTTAATTAGTTTAAACAAATAAAAGCTTTTTCTGAAAGGAAGTGGACGTTTTAACAGACATAAAGGTTTGCAAGAGCCCTTTGTTTTTCAATGCCACTAGTGAACGTCTGTTCTTGAAATGTATTTGAATAACAATTGCACGGCTTTTCTTAATTATACTTTATTACAGCTTCTTTGAAAACTGTAATTTTAAATTTCGTACTATGCGAAGATAATAATACTATACCATCATAAATATTCTTCCAACTATTTTTGCAGTGTTGGTCTAGTCTTTACTGTTCAACATATTATAAATACTAATCAAAGTTCTCCGGCTTCGTCTGTCTGTCTATCTATTCACGATAAAGCACAAAAACTACTGAATGGATTGTTTTATACTTAGCGATTCTTAAGGGTGTGTCATTTGTTGAGGTTACATTTTAAGTGGTTGAAATATGACGATATTTGTTCCAAATGACGAAAAAATTTAAGCCATTGAGAGTCTACTACTATAATGTATATATATTATAGTATATGTGAGTGTAGTACTATAATGAGGTATTTTTGAAGCTAAACCAGTTTTAACCTCCACTAAATTGAATAATTTCCTTAATCAATTCATGCCAAACATGGTACTTTACACTAAATAATTTTATTGAATATCTTAGAAGTTATCGAAATCCTATCCTACTATTTCTGTATTAAGTATATATTATACATAACAATATTATAACTTGAAACTTTTATTTTACCTTTTATTTAAGTTAAAATCAGATTGTAATTTGTATTTTTAAGCTAGATTATATTGTAAATATTATTATTGAAAAAAGACAATCCCGCTGAGTTTCTTTCGCCGGATCTTCTCAGTGTGAGGCCGCGATTCCGATCCGGTGGTAGTTTAAAAAAATGTCGACGCGCACAAATACCACTTGTATGGTTTATGTGAATAAAGAATATTCTGATTCTTATTCAAAATTTTGTGAGGATATAAGTACATTTGCTATTTTTCATGCAAAACTACTAGACAGATTTAAATAAAACTACACCGTGATATATTCATACTGGTTGTGCGGTGGGTCGAGCTGGACCTTGACTCCAATAGCTTTAATAGACTGTATTTTAAGCGGGGACAACTTTAATGCGAGAGACCGAAAAGTAGATATAGGTAAGGATTGAGAATATTTTTGTAATCTCCTGTGTCCAAACTGTTACACCACATCACTGTCTTCTATGAGCTCGCGGCGAGATTTGCGATATAAAGCGTCTACTGGCGATTGCGGGCGATGTCTGGGCGCAACCACACACATCAAAATAATTACACTACTTTTCACTACAATTTATAAAGATTTGTTATAATTTGGCCGTATTATATGTGTACATAAAAACAATAAGATAAACATCAAGTCAAGTAGTCGGAAAAATATTTCTGGTCACTTTGTTGGCGTGCGCTGCCTACCCCGTTCGATGAGTTTACATGAGGATATTATGATGTATTGTGAGATTATTTGTTTTAAAAAATCTGTGACAGCGTTTATCTATGTGGAAGCCATTATATCTATTAATTTATTTAATTGTTGTTGACATTGTTACAATGTGTTTATTAGAGTATTTATAATATTGTTTATTGAAATTTACACATTAGTTGCTTTTAGTATTTAATGTAGATTTACTTTGTCTTTTACACTAAGTAAAAAAGTTATCACAGTAAGATTTACTTAACTGGAGCGCCATCGACTGTTTTCTTAGCGGATTGTGTGAGAATATTTTATTCATAGTCCCATCCGCCTTAGAAGTACGATATTTAAAATAAAAAAACTAATCGATCGACTCCTAATGACGACTTCAAAAAATGTATAGGAGTCGAACATATAGTCACCTCTTTTATTCAATGTCGGCTAAACAGCAGCGTGCTGCGCCATTTACCATCAGATGCGTGATCCAATCAGGTCAGATCAAATTATGTAAATAGTTACTTAAAAAAAACACATTGTAAAAATTTATTTTATTTAAATGTATTTATTGTTCACTGTTTAGGATATAATCGCTTCCACATAAAATGTGTAGTAAATATATGCCATCGCGGAGTTTTATAGTGTTTTTTTACCAAGTTTTTTAACACAATTAATCACACAGTACATCACAATTTTACGCCCAAATTATAAAAAAAGTTTTTTATTTTATAATTGTAGTCCATATATTATTCTGGCATATAAACTATATCATTGTTTCATTAAAATCCATCCAGTAGCTTGCGTAAAAGAGAAACAAACATCCATACTTCCGCGCAAACTTTCGCATTCATTATTAGTAGGATTTATTATTAGCAGGATAAGGATAATCAATTTGTAATGAAATGATTTCTGTACAATGTATAACAAAACACAAATTGATTGCTTTTAAATTTGTTATCTTGAGCAATTTATAGGTTAGATAAATACCGATAGCTTTATCTATACATATAATAAATCTGTAGAAGGGTCAATTCTGTACATTGAAAATATTGAAAAAATAAATGCTTACTGGATCGATACCAAACCCAAATTTGTGATTAATTTTTATTTTGTCTGTCTGTCTGTTCAGGTATCACGTGAAAATTAACGGTTCGATTTCAATAAAACTTGGTATGATTATACCTTATTATCCTGGCCATAAAATGGGATACTTTTTATCCTGGAAAAATATGTAGAAAAAAAAACTTAATTTTTCAGGGTGAAAGCTAATTACCTACATAACATAGTAGGGAATTTATGTTGTGTTTTGCGATTTATAAATGGTGTTGTGCTATTATTTGTCGACAAGGCTCCTGATACTTAGCACTCGATACTCTCTGCCTACTCGGTCAGGGAATTGGCGTGAAAATATGTTTATATCTAACATTGATACAGAGTTCTAAAATTCTTTAAACAGATATTTTTTTAATACTCACACAGAGTTCACTCTTCTACAATTTTAATATCGGTACATTGATGATTAACTCGATAGCATATTCAGAGAAGGAAAAGATTTCAGGGAAATTTATCCCCGGAGGAACTGGTCCAGAATTTAAAGGCTAGTTAACATGAAAGAAGCACGATTAAAGTCCCTATATGGTTGACATAAATATGAGATTTGTATAGACGACAACTGGCACTTATTTCATTTCGGAAAAGAAAAGTTTTACTAGAAGGTCGTTGGTATATGGGGAAGTGCAAATAAATTGCTGTACTAAGAGCCTACAGCGCGATAACTAAGTTTATCTGTTCATGGTTTTACATAACTTCTTAAATATTATCAGAGATAAGCTATTGCCGAAAAGGTGCTTGTCGTCTTAAGACAAAGTAGAGAAATATAATAAGGAAAAAGTTCAAAGTGAAAACATTAACAACTAAACAACAACTTATGAATATTACTTTTTAAATATTGTTGTTATCGTTATTATCATACCTCCAGACATACATACAAACATATATACATATCCTCTCGCATAGCCCCTTACAGGATGAGGAGAAGGTATCGAATTCGAAATGTCACAATCATTACAGAGCTTTCTTCACATTTATTACCATTTTCATGCAAACAATTTTCAGAGACTCTTGACACCGCCCTCGAATAAAACTCGGTTGATTTGGTCTTGGAATATCAACCTAGGTCGTCCTGTGTACCTAAAGTACATCCATCCACATTTGCATTGTATATTAGAGTGTTAATCTTTCAGCGGAGCAAGCCTTTTCTCAGTTTCACAACAAACATTTGTTTTAATCTCACTTTTTCTCGGATTTAGCTTTCTTTGCAACTCCGCCAGTCCTGAAGGGCAGTACTACTAAGCTTGACCTTCTGAGCCGTAACAATATCTACTCTCGCAACCTTACCATATTTCATACTGCTAATCACACATTCAACCTCTTATATCATAATTCCATAATATTATGCATCCGCTATTTCTGAGTAAATTGAGTACTCAATCCCAGCGTCAGCATGACCACTCTTAGACTTTATTCTACTTAGTTTCATCTCAGTTCAGATGAGTTTTTTTGCCCGCTTTTCTTCCAGTTTCACACTTTTTCTTTCACGCTTCTCTTTAAAAAAAAATTCGAAGATGTTTTTACAATAACAATACTTTTCTTTCTTCAACTTTGTCATAAATGATTGTAATTTCGATTACAAACATAATACATAGTCTAACCAGGCTTTCTTCTTTCTTTCGACGGTGGCCTTCACCTCCTCATCAGACCATGCGTCACCATTCGTTAACTTGTACGTCTTTATACTACCACATGTTAATTTTTTAAAGTATCTTCACGCCCATATCCCCGAAGAGGTAGGCAGAGGCACAACTAGGCACCCACAACTAGCCGAAGACACTAAGTCCCGCAATGTGATAGGTGGCAAGCCTATCGGCAACCAGGCACCTATCCAATTCCAAGCAACCTTTTTTTTAATTAAAAAATTGGAAAAACCCAATTTCTTTTGTTGCCCGACCCGGGATTAGATCCCGGGAGCTCATGCAGTCAAGCCCAACAACTGGACCGCTAGACCACAGAGGCGACCATGCACGTCTAAATTTGAAAAATATTATCATCAGTAAAAAAATGTATACTTGATTAAATGATAGATAAACGTGACATTCTAATAGTCGCCTCTCGTACTACTCATGTGTCTAGTAGGTTTAACTAACCACTGATTTGAGGAACCTAATGGAGAGTCCGTGTAAATTTTGATAAAGTGTTCACCTTAGTTAGATGGACAGTATGAATACACTACAATATGAGTGAGCAAATACAAAACAATATGTACTTTTAAGATTCCGAGGTTTAATTTTCATTTGCATTTCTTAAAAAAATTCAGACTCAAGAATTATTCACAAATGAATGACCGGATCTTCGTAAAACTTTGTATGGAACCACCTCGAAACCATGACTTGCCTTTTTAAAAAAAGGAATTATGAAATTGCTACGAGGTAATATCGAAGTCAGCTTTTTGCAGTTTAACTGCGCTTATGTGATTTAACAAAGTATATGACTCTTGATGTGTGACAGATGTTGAAATATCGGAAGTCAGGACCACTCAATAAATGGGAGTTAAACCTTTTTAACCGACTCCGTAAAAGAAGGAAGTTCGTAATACGACTATGTGTTTTTTCGGATTTGTTTTTCAATTTAAATAAGTAAAAAAAAGTTAATAGTATTTGACATTATGGCGTTTTAATAACTGAAACAATAGTTAGACTTTTCCCCCGTGTTGGTCCGGGCCGGAGCAACGGATTGCAGAATAGACCATCTGCCTTCCTGCCAGGCAGCTCGTAAAAGACGAGCATAGGCTCACCGTCATTTATCAGGTGATATCTGACTAGGTGGTAGAGTTTAGTTTACTCGCCAGGATTGGTACCGCCGCCTTACCTACTCCTGCCGCCATAACGACACGACGTGTTCCGGTTCGGAGGGTGAGGTAGCCGGTAAACTTACTTTTGCTTCAGACCTAACATCCCGGCATCAAGTTGGCAATGCACCATTACCACCTTTGGTGTCTTTAGGCGCCGTGAAAGATTTCTTAAAATCAGGAAATCCGTCTGCTTGTTTGCTTTCTAATATCATAAAAAAAGCTTATACGTCCCAAATATGCCGATTCAACCTCACGTATCTAAAACTAGACCTTTGAGAACGGATAGTTTACTAACTTTTTAGTCTATTAAAAGCTCACAAAGTTCTTTAAATGAATATGAACACCGAAATACAATTCAATAAATTTATCGGCACAATAGAACAAATTCATAAGTTTGCACAATAAAACTTAGTTTTTATCATTTCCATCCCAGGAAAAAAATAATTACGTTACTTTCTTTTGAAGACTTGGTTATATAGAAGAAAATGTAGTTTATCCCAACAAAACCTTTGAATTAAGGATGAAAACAAAAAACTGAACTCACGCTTACTACAAAATATTTCTCGCATTTTTTCTGAAAGTTTTAGATTTTCGTGAAGTCGGTATTCACGACATTCGACTGGAATCGAGGAAATTTTTGAACGGAAATTTAATGTTTTTACAAATTTTAGTGACCACAAATACAAGTACAAGAAGTGGGACCTTCTGTTGGTGTCGTCCTATTTACAAATAGCAAAAAAAATAAGTGTTGTTATAAGGCAAAAAACTGACCTCGGTTTCAATACAATGTACCTAGTTTTGATTACAAAGAAATCAATTAAAATATATAAAAAATATAGAACCATTCTTCTTTTCAAAATCGGTTGGAAAATGTTCCCTAAAAAGGTGTGCATCTTTCTTAAATAAGTAATTTATTACTTTTTACAGTTTTAAAAATGTCTTTATTAATGGTTTTCAAGTAACTGTTTCATCCGGCGAATTTTATATCGCTAGACGTTTATATATAAGCAATATTTTTTTTATTTTCCTGTTATTATTTTATATATATATTTTAAGGTTATTAAAAATCTTCATTTATTGGAGTCGGTTAAAAAGTCAGTAGGTGTTAAACTAAGCGAGTCGTGACGATAATGTTTATTTCTATTTTTTGACTGACAAAAAATAAGAAAATTATCGCAATTTATAACCCCCTTATGAAGCATTTTGCCGGTTTAAAGTGTTTTGTTTTAGAATAGAATAGAATCTATACATATAATAAATCTGTAGAAGGGTCAATTCTGTACATTGAAAATATTGAAAAAATAAATAGCAGGGGGTGTTACTGGATCGATACCAAACCCAAATATGTGATTAAAAAATGTTTTGTCTGTCTATCTGTATGTTCAGGCATCACGTGAAAACTAACCGTTCGATTTTAATGAAACTTGGTATAATTATACCTTAGTATCTTGGGCATAAAATGGGATACTTTTTTATATTAAAAAATATGTAGAATAAAAATAAATCTTAATTTTTTAGTTTTTCACGCGAAGACCGACGTCCACGCGAACGGAGTCGCGGGCGGAAGCTAGTACAAAATATTTTAATCACATTCACCTTACAAGAGGCACTTGTATTGTAATGCTTTTATTGACTTTTTGGACGGGTTTCACTCAGCATGGTACATGTTACTATTTAAAGCGCGTATGGAAACTTTTAACGATATCTTTCTTTATTTTACAGGTAAAAAACATTGGGTAGGTACTTTTTTCAAACACAAGCTTAAGGCCCCATACTCAGTCAGCCAGAAGAGCCAATCACCGCGCTCCCTCGTTCCATGATTAATATGAACAATGGCGCTCTAAAGTAAACGTCTTAAGCGACAAATCACTATTTTTGACACTATAAAAGTAATTTGAAAAAAAGTATAAAAACTGAAACACTTATCTTTTAGGTATAGTACTTATCTATGTTTACGTTAAATCTGGTGTCGATATTTTCATATTTGAAGTAGACATTTGCGTTTTGCTTTCAAAAAAAGGGTTAACTTTTTGATTTTTTTCTATCGAGCAGTGAAATGAATCGTGTTTTGGAAACACTGGTCTAGTAAAGCATATTCATGTTAATCTTGTGTATTTTGTCAGCAAGATCCATGATTGCTTTGTATGAAAAAAACAGTAAACTGCTGACGTATTTTAGCGTATCTGGCCCCTTAAACCTTCTGTCAAACTTGTATGTTACAAGTGCAAGTGAAGTAAATATTTAATAATTGATAATTACTGTTTCAATTAAGCAATGACTATCGTATTTTCATCGCAAAAAAATGGGAATGATTCGAGTTTTATGTATATAAAAAAATATAAAAGGTTTTAAGTACTTAAAAAGAATTTTGGAAGTGCCCTGAAAAATGTACGTATTATGCTTTTTGAGTTATTTTGCCCATAATTTGAAGGATTTCAGATTTCAGAACGGCATTATTGTCTTGTTTTTAGAGTTTTTATATATCGTCTTAGATTTTACATTCGAATTGAGTAACAGATTTGATACTATTTTAAATTTTTTTGTTCTCGAAAATTTGTTTTTTTTCGGAACTTGGGACACCGTACCGTAATGACATCATTACAATCCCGACCATCTGACTAGCCTAACTGCACTGCACTTATCTAGGTTTGCGGCAACGCGGAGTTTAACTATCTGTTGGAAAAATCTAGATTTGCAAACAAAAATTGCACGCTACGCTGTCACCGCACCTCCGTGTGGCGGTATTTCAAAGCTAAAATCCGCATCGCCGCTCCCCGCTCTAGAGTGCAGCGCAGTGTGATATCCGCCATATTGGATAACACGCGCTTCGATTGACAGATCTCTCTAACTTGCGAATAAACCGAATAAACACATATCTGACCTTCACATGGCTTTTAATTTAGTTCGTTAACTGTGGATTTACTTGATATAGTCAGAGCGTGCGTGTGTGTATTATATTCACTTTAGCCTGTTTTTTTATTCTCAGACACTAAATTGACATTAGTAATGTTGTAAATTAATGTTATAGTGTCGTGCCAATATCGGAAAATGATAACCTAATCTATTACCGATTTTTATTAGTTACACTTTAATATCGGAACATGTGTATTTACAACGAATTATTACAAAATTAATATGTTTCATAATCCTAGGCTAATAAATGTCCTAATCTGTATCTTCACCAAACAAAATTTAAAAAAAAACAGCACTTGTATTTTTAAAAATTAATTTTATTTTTTTATTTAGATAATGACTTGATACTTGAAAACTCAAATTATTTGATTCGTCGGCTACCTATATCTATAATTAACTTATTGGTAATGTCGTCAACTCTATGATCCAGTTGACAATTTTGTCTTTGGTTTTCAACACAAGGGCTACACAGTCATTCCATTAATATGGAGTTACTTAAAGAAGCCTTTCACAAAAAAAGCGTCGTATTCATTTAAATTAAGGGCCTGTTTCACCATTCTCAACTAAAGTATTGATTTATTACCTGCCGCTCATAGCTACTTGGCTTATAAAAGTTCCGAGTAATTTGCTTCAGTTTCACCAATGACGAGAAAGTGTCAATTAACAACTTACCATGTAACTGGTGATGCTACATAACTACTCGAATGTGATGAAATGAGATCGTGTTTTTGTTGCCCGACCCAGGATTCGAACCAGGGACCTCATGAAGTCAAGTCCAACATTTGGACCGCTAGACCACAGAGATGACTACTTACTTACTTGTCGCATTAATCGACGAGTAGCGATAAGCTTTACTTGAAGATGGTGAAAGACGCCCTAAGTCTTATCTTCTATTCTTCTATCATCTAATGTTAACCAAACAGTACCACAAACCATACTATGTTTTATGGCCAAAACAGAGTGAACAAGAACTCGGCTCCCCTGATGTTAAGAGAACACCACAGATATTGATAGAGATCAATAGAGTGTGCGTGTAAAGGCTGCTAATTACCTCACTTTTGCGATAAATGTATTTCTACATATATGCGCAAAGAGTATTTACTTACCTTCTATTTTTTATGACGGTCGTTTGTCCATTTTGCTGACGTTCTGTTTACAGGTCGCAAAAAACGTGGCTTCTTCTTTTACAAAATGAAATTTGTAAAAGAAGAAGTCAGGTAAAAAGATTTATGATTTACAAATCTTCAGCGTATTGACGAAGTGAAGTTATTTGCGAAAGCCAAACATCAAATATTACACGCTTGTAAGTATCATAGTTCATTATTAGCCTTTTCAAGTCTAATTTATAATAATTAGTTATTGTAGTAATTGTTGTGCAATATAAAGCACTATTCTTCGGATCCTGCACCAAATGATTGGACACTCCTCACTCCTAGGTGGCGCTTCAGTTGTGGTCGAAGTTGGAAGTGTGAAGTTGTCATCGTAATAATCATACACGACTATATAATAAGGCGATGTCTTCACCAAATAACAATTTAATAAAATCCCACAAAGCAGACGCAGGTATAAATGTTTCATATTGATTTCATAACTTTTAGTTGTTTTTCTTGATTCTGTAAACAAAGTACAACCATTTTAATAAGACGACCATAATTACGATTAAAAACATCTTTGAACAAATAACACAAAATAATGTAGATTAACTGTAAAGAAGTAGCCTGAAGAAATAAATTTAGATCCTCACATAAATGAGTAAGTGGGTCACCTGATGGAAAAAATCATCTCCATCCAAGTACATCCGGAACACCAAGATTAAGGAATGAGTACGCCCTTTTTTTGTATGTTTCTAATTCGCATTCGTTTGGAAATACTGACAGGTAATTGGTTCCGACTTACAATACAACTGTTTGTTGTATTGTATTCCTTTACTTTTGTTGAATTCTTTGCCAATAATATATCCAAATTTCATAAGTATATGTAATAGAACTAATTAAAAATTATTTAATGTTTTAATTTTTACCATTTTTAAGTTTAGACGTCTAATTTATATTTAAAGTAGCTAGATGCCCGAACTTTGCTCGGTATTTTTTTAGCAAACACTCATTGACTTCGTGTCACTTATCGCTATCTGCTGGAACAAATTTATTTCTCACAAAAAATAGTATTATTATTCGCCAATAGATGTCAGGAAGAGTCATCTTGTTCAGTTTAAACACGAATTAAATGACATTTTCTAAAAATGATTCCTAGCTAGATCGATTTATCGCTCCCGAAACCCCCTACATACTAAATTTCATGAAAATAGTTGGAGCCGATTCCGAGATTCCAATTATATATATACAAGAATTGCTCATTTAAAAACATAAGATAAGTTCGCACATTCATTGATCATATGCTTCGTGCAGATTTGGCAGATGCATCTCGCATTAGGTGACTGCGATTCACTTATTATTCATGCTTTTCATTAGTTCGTATCATAACTTCGCGTCATGTGTTTTATGTAGATTTTAACAAGGGTTAATAAAGAAGATCCTGTGTAATTTTTAAGTTTATGATTATTTCTATAACAAATAAATATCCCTGGATAAGCACAGGAATTGAGTCTAACCCCAAAAATTCAATTCAAAATCAAATTGTATACTTGTGTTATGTTTGTTAGTCAACGATACTAATACATAGAAATACTTAAATAGATACCAGAATAAATTTACTAAACACCCAGATCCAGAAATGCAGATATCTGAATGTTCATCACACCAATCCCTCCCTTCAGAGACAGTTAACCAAGAGTGAATAAGTAAACAGAAACTAATCCATTATATGTCCACTCGACATAGAAGATATAAGTGAAATCCTAAAATAACAACCGGATATCCGGGCTGTTAACAAGGCTGACATGGCCGCTTCGATTGGCTTTGAGTTTACGGGTCAGATATTATGAGATCCGTTATACGCTGGATATTAGTTTCCAATGGGCGATTTCGGTTTCATTTATGTCCTGTAATATGCTTTATTTATTTAATATCGAGCAAGTAAATATTAATATCTACCTTGCATTAAATATACATCTGCATTTCGATTAGTTTGTAAATTCGCCTTTTTAGGGTTCCGTAGCCGAAGGATGAAAAACGGAACGCTTATAAATTCGTCATGTCAATCTGTCTATCTTCTTTTTGTCACTTTCTTCCGAAACTTTAAGAAAGATACTGGTAAACTTGGTAAGTAAATATATTCTGTGAACAGCGTTAAGATTTTCGCTGTCATTGAGCGAACAGGGAGGTACACGGGACTAAGTGGACTTCTTCTAGATGGTTTTCGGAAAGTTTTACGAACATTGGAATAGGTGGGGCCTAGTCTCCTGAATTACTAAATTTACTGATCTGTACTAGAATTTGTGCCTCATCTCTACACATCTTCAGTTGTTTTCTCTTTTTGCCATCAATCCATCAGTTACAAATTGCAATACGTCATTAATCTTAAGCCGCAACCACTGTATATAATCTGAAAGAACTTTTAGATTTTGTTACTTGCTGCTATGGAACCCTTTATGGATGAGTCAAACTCGCACATGTTAAAAAAAGTGTGTGTGTACTTATGTACACGCGTTAGAAGTTATACTTCTTCGGCGTAATAAGATAAAAATCTTTTTAAAAATTTTATCTTTTGCCTTATTTTACATTTGTAGACAAAATAGTGTCATTTTGTAGAAATAAAGAAAGATTGTGAATACAGTTGTCAGTTCTCACGCAAACATACGTAGATGTCCTTACTTTTACTTTGTTGGTACCTTTTTTTGAAAAACTAAAATGTTATCTAAAGCTAACTTCATCATGTCGGCTTTTCGTGGCGGTGTGCGCGCGCATCGTAAAAATTTACCCTCATCATTTTTTCCTATAGCGCCAAAAGAAGTATAACTTCAACAAAGTCGCTGGAAGTTTGAGTAATTTTATATACCGCTAAATATAAATCGTAAAGAAAATTCACTCGGCTATCATTTTACTTTGTGATCATTTCATTCTCGCCAATAATGTATGTTTTGTGAGGCATTACGTTACGTAAAATGTTAAGCAAATCCCGATATTTGGTATTGTAATATCTTATTTATATTCATATACTTATACCAAAACTATTTTGATTAAATTACTAGCTTCCGCCCGAGACTTCGTCCGAGTGAAATAATTACTTCATTGGTGCTCCGTTTCTATTAGTCTTAGCGTGATGTACAGCCTATAGCCTTCCTCGATGAATGGGCTATCGAACACTGAAAGATTTTTCAAACCACCGGTAATAGTTAAAACCAGTAGTTTCTAAGATTAGCGCGTTCAAGCAAACAAACATACTCTTCAGCTTTATAATCTACATTTAAATATATAATGCAAATAATAATTATAATGAATCTCCATTCCGCGTGATCATCGCATCACGCTGAAACGGATGGACCAATTTTGCTCATTTTTTGCTGTATTGATTATTGTCAGAAGGTCCTATGATGAGAAAAACCACGAAAATTGCAGCTAAAATGGGAAATCCCCCGCTTCAATTTTGTCCTCACAAACTGTAAATAGCTGTTACCGTCAAGCGACACGAAGGTCGCCGGATCGGCCAGTATTAAGACCTACCTATAACTGATTTATCAGTCACAATTATTGTTTAATATTACAAGTGTATGATTAAACTAGCTTCCGCCCGCGACTCCGTCCGCGCAGATGTCGATCTTCGCGTGATAAAACTGAAAAATTAAGAGTTATTTTTTTTCTACGTATTTTTCCAGTATAAAAAGTATCCTATTTTATGCTCAGGGTAGTAAGGTATAATTATATTTAGTTTCATCGAAATCGAACCGTTAGTTTTCACGTGATGCCTGAACATACAGACAGACAGACAGACAAAAACTTTTTTATCACATGTTTGGGCTTGGTATCGATCCAGTAACACCCCCTGCTATTTAATTTTTCTAGATTTTTAATGTACAGAATTGATCTTTCAACAGATTTAATATGTGAAAAAATATTGTTAAACGTTATAAAATTAATTTAAAGTTTCACGATGTGTCAACAGTGAAGCGAACGGGTATATAGAAACAATTTATGAATATAAAAATATTAAATAATAAATCTAATAAAAAAAATGTTGCTCGGGATTGGAAATGTGCCCGGTTGGCGATAGGCTTGCCACCTATCACATTGTCGGACTTAGTATCTTCGGCTAGTCGTGGGTGCCCTGGTTGTGCCTCTGCCCACACCTTCAATGATATGGGCGTGAAGATG
>NJDD01010231.1:0-10432 GCA_002245505.1 Calephelis nemesis
TCTGATAATAAGTTTTGTATTTCTTGGTCTGCACTCTGCAACTTTTCCTCCAAGTCTTTTATCTGTTGTTTTAGTTTTTGAAGTTCTAGATCTTCTACTCTTATTGATAAGTCTGGTACACTAGAACACGATTCGCTAAAACTGGAGGAACTGTTTATTAAATCATTTAAGTTGTTTATCGAACGTGCATGTTTATTTTTAGGTTGTCTTAGTGTTATAAACTCCTCTTCGTGCGTTGGAATATCATTGATAGATTTTGTAAAGCTAGCCATTTGTTTTTAAGAATTTTAAATTTTTAATTCAATAAATAAAATAATAGTATTGAAATACAAAAAAAAAAATTTTTTTAAGTGCCTCTCGGGTCAGATTCGATCCGGTGTATTGCTACTACATAGGCAAACGTTATAACCACTATGCCAAAGTTAGCTTAACGTAATGAGTGAAAATTTAGTTCATTCTCTACTGTTAACAAATGGTAGGTTTAGTTCGTTATCTTGATCTTTTATTTAAATTTGTATCTACCTTCGCAACTAACAATCACTATAATAAACGTTTTAAAGTGTATTTAATAACTTTATTTATTCACTTGTTAGATTTCGACTAATTAGCGTCCAATAAGTTCCAATTATTAACTAAGAGTTTGTTTATTTTATTTACTTTTGAATTAAAACACTTCACAATTTTTCACTTTTAGTTTGATTTTAGGATATTAAACACTCACGTTTCTATTAATATATATATTCTATTAATGAGAATGTTACAAAAAAAAATTAAGCACACCAACATTGTTCGATTCAACTTAATTTGCAATAAGTTATTAAATTAATACGTATGCAGACGATCTCCAGTTATATACCCAATCGGCTATTAATGACCTTTCTCTTGCTGCCTCTAATTTGAGTGATGATTTGTCAAAAATAGCCAATTGGTTAGATTAGCCATAAATCAATCAAATTCCAAGCAATAATTATAGGTGGCGCAAAAATTATTTCAAAACTTGACTGGGCAAATGCTCCGCAAAATGTCATTGATTGTTTCCACATTCCCTAAACGAAAACGGTAAAAAATTTGGGTATCTACTTTGATGAAACACTATCGTGGACCTATCACTTAGAAGAGTTAAGTAAAAAAGGTTTTAAAGCGTGGAATTCAGTAAAGAGATTACCTAATTTACTTCCAAAGATTGCAAAGATGCGATTTACCAAAGATGCGATTGCAGAATATTTACTCTTATCCGTAATTGACTATACATATATGCTATACTGACTTAACCAATGAGCAATCTTTGTAGAATCAGTTACCAAGAGTGGATTTTGACAACTTAGGAAAAGAGATCTTGTTCAACTTAGTACTATATTTCATAAGTGTATCATTTTTTTTAAATCCAAAATTTCCCCAGGGGATAATGTAAGAACTCAGCCGTGCTGTCTCATCTGTCACGAAACATAATATGTTATTCTTGTTTAATTAACTGTTTATTTTCATGATGTAGAGCACAGGAATTGCTGACGCAACCTACGAATGTGGATGGTATAACTGCAATATACGAAGTAGAAAATCTTTGCTAATATTGATACAAAGGTAACATTTTTATAATATTTAAAATTTAACATACAAGTTTAAAAACATATAAGAATTGACGTTGACTAGATGAGTTTGAGACGATGAAATGATCGCAAATGATTTTTAGATTTCCTGCTAAACCAATAGATTTGCCACATTATAGTAGAGGAACCTGCGTGCTAGATGTGTTAGAACTCAAGCGTCGAGGGGACCCATTGCACTTTGTCGATTAAATAGTGGAAAGTAAAAAACGTCACATGAGGTTTTTCTTTTTAGAGGTGCGTTAAGTGTCTAGAAGCTAAAATAACTATTCCAGTTACTTGATCATATCCGAGCTCATCAGATTAAAAATGTATATTCCTAATGTGTCTCTGCTAACAGAGATAAGTCAATCAGACAAACTATAATGGACAATTAACATATATGACTTGGTTTTTGAAAGTTTCTGAATGTTCTACTCACGTCTTGTTCAAACAATCAGAAAATTTAAACGTGCAATTATTGGCATGCCAATACGCCTGCCATTCTTTAACCTGACATGCTCGTGTATATTTTCAAGCCAAAAAAAATTAGACAGGCAACCCTACGTGCACGCCTCAATGTAGAGATTTGATACATTATTATGATGTTTAACATTGGTACAAGGTGTCTCCCATAACTTAATCTGACGCACCTGAGTTACTCCGAATACTCCCCTACTATTAAGTCACTAATGCCCGGTTCCTATATTCAAGAAACGAGTCGTTTTGCTTAGGAATGTTATATTTTTATTGGCACGTATAGTAAGAAATCGGTACCGTTTGCTAATTTAAAACATTTTTGTGTAACTATGAGCAACGCTTCGTCACTTTTAGGTAAGCTACCAGTAGCTATACTAACGAAATACGGATGTTTGATTATAGGAACCGAGTTTAAGTGTACCTTCGGCTCGTCGTTGGTACCCTGGTTGTAGACAGAGGCCTACCTAGACTGGTAAACTAAAGTGCAATTATAGTGAGAGCACTTTATGAAATGAAAATAATCATAAAATAAAAAAAAATCCCCCATTAAACCAATATGAACAAATGTACTCGAGGGGTTTACTATTTGACATCCTGAGTTCCATCAATTGCCTTGTAGTTGCAGTATCTGGTCCTCTTCATCAGAAAAAAATAACAGATGTAATTACAACAAATTCAAATTACAAACAATTCAAAGTTGATAGGTTTACTTAATACTATACTAATCATTTCCTTCCGTTGAGCTCCATTATTAGATCAGCTGTGAAAACAGCACAAGTTCTTCAACTGCTGGTTCGCACGTATTTTTGAAAGCAAAGTAAATCAGCCAGAACGCGTTCAAACTTTTCGTAGGTAACAAATGTGCTGATGAACTCAATTACCTCTACAGATCTCCATAAATTATTGCTGAGAACATATCGATCATTTCAGTTTTCAAACAAAAAAAAACTTCTCACAATCAATCAGTTTGTGTAGAAGCACAAACATGTACAGACACTTCAAACTTATTACTCACCCCTTTTTCTGTCGGGACTTAATAATGTTTTCTTTTTTAGGTCACAGAAACCACTTCATTTCACTGCATATAAGTTCCGTGCAATCACCATGTCTACATATAGTTCAGTAAGTGACCACTCCACCTGACACACTACCATCATACAACAGCGAGTACTTGTCGCTTTATTCGTGTTCCGGCTCGGAGTGTAAGGGAAGTGGGGGGTGGGCAGGAGTCTAACAATTTGGAGCACTGATGAGAGCAAATAGCACAATATCTACATATTTGGTGTCTATAGGCAAGAGGATTTAAATATTTTTTCAGCTTGATTTTCTTACCTAGGTATAATCTTTCCAAAAGAGCGACATCGTTCCCGATCATGACATTTTAAAAGTCAACCAATCACGAAAGAATCAATCATAAACGTTCATAGCTTACTGCTTCGTGATTAGTGGGTCGCAAACGATGACATCACTTTTTATTATTTGGATATACTATACCTACTTAAACTTTATTGTGTTACAGATTCTTACAACTTCGTATTCCTACTTTGCCCTACTATATACAATGTATCGAAGTGATACCAACTCGAACGTGGGAGAAACTTGAAGAGATTGAAGATGTGTCTCAGTTCACAACCCACTCCGTAAAATACGCATATGTTTTGTGTTCCATAATTCGTTTACAAGTGTGAAGATTTCAAAACTTATCACTTATAACATAATTTTGAATATTCTTAATAATTTTAGACTAATTATAGATTTTTTAGTATTGGATAATGTAATATTGAAATATTAACGTAGGTTGAACACTAAATTTAGTGTAGTTTCACCGTCAATGTGAAAGAAGATGGTTACATTTTTTTTTTGCAATTATTGAACTTCGTGTTTAATATAAGTAAAATTAGTCAATTTAAGTGGCATTTAGTTCAGTTTTATTAACTTAAATTGCACTAATAATACTTTAGAAGATATGAGTGTGTTGTGTATTTCCATGTTACAGTTAAATCTCACTAAATTAGCTTAGATTAAGAGGATGCTGCTTTACTGAAGATTTAATATGATATTTTATAACGATTTATGATTTTGATATAAGAATCTGAAGAAGTGAATTGAAAATAAATACTAAGAAAAACCATACCATATAGCCTAATGGTCTTAGCTTTTTCCAGAAGGTGACAAATTCAAGCCGTTAATTGGAAATCTATAATCAGACACATAGCTGCGATTTACATGTACCTCTGATAATAAAAGTACACTGAGCTTTCCAAACTGTCGGACATATGTCCTGGACTTGAGTTTGAACATTCGGACGTCGGAAAGATGTTTTCGTCAACCGAAACCATCTGCGGACGGTACTTACATATTTCAATGGCTGCCATATGCCGTGTCCGTAAGCCGCATTCGTTAAATTGTATGTTACTTAGATATGTAGAATGCTTCTTATTGACAAAATTGCCTAAGCGCATATTAAGTTATACATTACGTACGTACGTATTGTTGTAAAATTAAGTATCTAGTAAATTTATTTGTGAACTATGTTATTTTATTTAGATATGACCTAATTCATGCTCTGAGAAAAAAAATTACTATCGACATTATAATGTAAGGGTCAAATGTATCCCCAAGCAGCAACTGCTAGCCACGCTAGGATGCACACATCAATAAATTGTTCGTATAGTGAAAGAAAAACTCCTCTGCCCGCTACCTAAAGTAGATCAGCGTAGCGATAAGCCATAGAATCCACTTACTCCAGTTATCAGAATACAGCAACCAAGCGAAGTAAATTCGGTGTTTCTGTCTTAAGTATTGAATGGTCCAATTTCAATAATTCTTTTTGTCTAAGAACTTTGCTTGCCTTGTGACGTAGTTAAAACTTTGCAATAGATAACTAATAAGTTATTACAAATAAAATTTGTCCTCAATATAGCAAAGACCCATCATGATGTCGTCAACGTTAAAAAAAATCAGTAATATTGTGATCGGTCCATTCATTTAGAAGTTATGATGCAATATCTATAATTTATACATAATTTCTTCCCTTATAGTTTGCGCGGGTAGTTATGTCCTATATGTACAGTTCTTAGTACCTTTATTAACTAATGGTAAAAGAAGGAATTGAAAATGTCGACACAGAACTTAAATGAGCAGTATCTCAAATGGTTAGAGCATTCGTCAGCTTGAGACGAAAGGAGAGAGAGTAGAAATTTAACCTAAGTACAGGGCAAATACTAAATTAAAAATACCTTATCTATAATTAGCTAATATCTGGAGCAGACTTTGTTTTCCACACATATGTATATTAACTAGTGTTAGTGTAACTAGTGTTAAAGGATCATAAACTTGTTGAGTTGAAAACCGTTTATTTTTGGGTTAAACATTTTACTGTTATATATATACTCTCAGTTGTATGTATAGTGCGCGCCAGATAAATCTGCAGGCGATAGAGGGCGCTGCAAATGTTGTTAGGCATGAAATTAAATTGACACTCACATTTGTTTAAATCAAATATGAGTGTCAATTTAATCTAATTTAATCAATTATTTTAATTTAAGTTAAAAGTATTTTGTAAAATATTTTTTGTTTAGTTGTATCTCATATTTCTATGACATTTCAGGGATGTGGATTTTCCGGTATTGATTGTTTTTTAATTAGTTGTTTTATTACACAACCCTTACATTTTCTTTGATTATTTGGAGATCGTCAATAATGGTATTGCCGAAGTTATTTCTACTTATTGGATTAGCTGTTTCACAAAAGCACTGTTATTTTTTAATTACTTACATTATAAACTTTTTCTTTATGTGATGTAAGAAATATGTAAGATAATAACACGAAAGTAACTCATTCTTGTAAAATGCTCTCCCTAAAACTGCCGTGTTTTTACGGCAGTCACAGGGAATCTTGTAACATTTTGGTAACCTTTGGTGCCGAAATCTATCTAACTTTTGTCACGAGCAGCCTTATCCGGCCAGCACTGTACGTAGACGATTACCTTCGTTGAACAAGACACACTTGTATCGAAAGTCACGTATATTTTGATCCGGAAAGTTGTAGCTCCTTATATATCCTTCAATGCAGAATGGATATTGATGTGAAAGTAGAAACAAATGATATGTCATTTGTTTCCTTGTATCATTATATATTTCTTTTCAATTTACAAGCTGTTCAATATATCACGATCGCCATAAGGATGACTCAGCATAACTCTTTGTTTTTTTATGTGATAAGAAATCGAACGATTTCCAACGGGACGGATGAACATGTTGTAGATGTATACGTCTCTGGGTCTACTACTATCAGTACAGATATACTACTACTATATGTATTAGTATTACTGTGTATTAGTATCGTTGACTAACCTAACACCTATTATAAAAGCATGTAATTTGTTGTACATATACAACTAAAGATAAATAAATCTTCGTTTAAGTATATGGTTGAAACCAGCTGACATTAGTGTAATATAATGTGTTAAAGTAAATGTATTTTAGATAATTGCAAGCGTTATTTAAAAACGTGTTAATACATTTTGATAATAACTGGAAATAGAAACATGCGCTCTAAAACAAAAAAAAAATAATAAAGTTTTAAGGTAACTAGATTAAAAAAATAGACTAACATCCTCTTCTTGTAAACTCGGTTCTTAAGTATGTTCACGCGCTACGTAAACCACCGTTCGACAATTTGGTTAAAATAAATTTCCAACTTAATTTACAATTTAAAAAAACGGGTTGCACTCCTGGCGTACCAGCAGAAGTGAAAACTTGAATATTACCGTTGTGCATTTTTGATAGTTAAGTTTGCGAGTAATAGCAATGAAACGTAAGAATATTAATTGCTAATCCGCGAAAAATCGGTTTACCTAATTTGGTATTGTAACAACAGCGTATGCGCCACTGCCGTCGCCGCTACCGCCAGGTCTTATTGTGTTTTGAAACCATTCAGGAACACGTAGAAACATACATAAATAACATTTCTGCCAAATAGATCCAACCGTTTAGAAGAAGTTAAGTGACAAACATACACAAAAATACGTATGTGTTACATTTATTAAGCTAAATATATAAACATTTAAGAATGAATGAATACTTTATAAAAAGTATTCGTAAAGTTTGAACGTTATAAAATAAAGTTCAAAGTGGCTAGGCGCCAGTATTTGGATCCTCGAGCGCTGCCATCGCCCCAAGCACCCTCTTACTACTACTTTACATGGCTGTGCTTGAGTGGTCCAACTAATTAGTATGTACTCATAGCGTATAACTATTAAAACTTTAGTCTGATAAAAAAGTGAATTTAGGAACTCTGTAACTAGTATTTTAAGAGAGCTAGAGTTTTTATTTAAAGAGGTTATTTATTCACAAAGTCTTGAACATAGAGGGGTAATATTAATTAATAATTAATTTAAATAATAATTTAAGCGCAGTGAAACTGCATGATACCGATTTCGTTTTCAATAAGCAAATCAAGGTACAACAAGGTAAGGTAAAATTAAGTATTTTCTTCGATTTCCCCGATATATTACTAGGGTTAAACGAGGACACATTTAATTTTTGTGTACCTGGATGACTAACTTATTAAAATTAAAATCGATTTTTCTACGTTTTTAATTGCGGCTTTAAATTGTTCTTATAAAGAGAGGGTTCGTTTAATGTTCACTGAAAGGTTTTAATTTTTATAAGTAGTGGCCAAAAGAAATAAATCGAAACCATTTCAAACCTTCGATAGGACTGGCCCTGCAAAGTCATAATTATAGAAAAACTTCGACACTTGATTGAAATGATCAATGATGATTGATTGAAATGAATGAATTCAGGTCTCGTATTTATCCGACTGTGCTGCTCTCTAGACTTAAACACGACTAAATCGATGACAAACGTTAAGGCGAAAAGAAATATTAAGGTTTCTTTTGAGTTATTGCTTGACTACCAATTTGTGAATATTTACTAATGGGTACTTATTATGTTATAGTATACGCCATCAGAGGCGACTTTTCGAAATTGATGATTACCCGTTTTACATAAGTGATACCTTCAAAAGAATTTCCATAATATTTTTATAAAAGCAAAACTGTAAGGATGAAATGTAAAATATAATGTTACGTAACATTTTCAATTAACGGGTTTCTGATCCCAGGTAAAACCCTTAGGCGAATTGAAAATTGGAAATTTGAAATTATTGTATAAAACGCTGAGAATTCCGTAGCGTAAGGGCAAAAAACGGAACCTGTATAGACTCGACATATCCGTCTATTCATCCGTTTATCACAAAAACTTTTTTTAAAACTGCCGTTCAAATAAAATTGTCAAGTGTGAGTCCGTCTCGCCCATGAAGGGTTCCATAGCAGGGAATTAAGATATTAAAGTTCTATCAGTCCATATCATGTATACTTTTCAGTGGTTGCAGTTTACGTCTCTTCTGCAATTTAAGCAAATCTATAATATCAAAGACGTTGTAATTAAATGCTTACGCTACACGTTTGTGCGATTCTAAAATACACAGCGCCATCTCTTGACACCACAACTATTTTAAGTGTTGGTATTACAGTACCTTAAAAGGAAACTACTTACAAGATCTCGTTCAAATCAGGGTTTGGTGGAAGTTTACATGGTAACGTACATCACATGTGTTTATTTGTTTTATCATTCTCTTATTTTAGGAGTTACGATTTGGGACAGGTTTCTCCACCTTGGAAGTGTCTCTCGCGCAAACAGAAAGATATAAGAAAAGAAAGATATAGCAAACCTCGATATAACTTTAAAAGACCTATTCATAGATACACCACACTTATGGATTTGATGACAAAAAATGTTTGAGTTGTAGTTCTAAGTATGGGGAATCCCCAAAAGTGTACAATTATTTTATATTTTTGTGTAAAAATCTTAATGCGGTTCACAGAATACATCTAGCAACTAAGTTTAACAGCATACCTTTTATAGTTTCGAAAAAAAGTTGCTGTAACATACGGAGGATAGACAGATTCCGTTTTTTAGCCTTTCGCCATAGAACCCTAAAAAGGAAGAGGGGCGCTTCTCTTAGGTATATGGAACTAATAATAACAAAACTCGTCAAACTCGTCGTCATCGTATATATAGATTTTTATAAATGACATTGATCATTATTATTTAAAGTCAATCGTTTGATTAACAGACGCTTCCAAAATAGTAAAACATGTGTAATCTTGTTTTTTAAAATAAGAGGATCAAAAATTTGAAATATCTGTATTAAGTAAACCGCTACGGAAACTACCAATGAAAATTAGTTCGAACTACATGTAACAAGCTGTTTATCATTTTATCATTTAGAAACAAAACTATCCAAAAAGTAATAGTAATATGTTAAGAAGTACATCAACAACATAGTTTATCCTTAATCTGTATAATATGTTATTATGGAATCCTTAAGACGCGATTTTTTCTCGCACATGTCCACTTTATTTTTCAGACTCATAAAATATGTTAAACAATTTTCTTTTAAAAATACTTCTTTTGTGAATTTCAAAATGCAAAAAATATTTCACTAAAGATACTTAATTTTTGTAACGAACTCTTTTTGATTCGTTTCTTGTCACAAGCAAGATTCAAAAGACGTCAGAGGGAAGTGAATTTTCAAATTGTATTTTACAGGCGTCGGGATTTGAAATGAGTTAGATTAGGATGGTGGCTACGCTTTATTAAAATTGCACGAATGTTTCCACTTGTAATGAAATTTTTCAGTACTGCCGGGACTTTTGTGAAATTTAAATTGAAAGCAGAAAATAATTAAGGAAAACTAGTTCTAAATGAGTTTTTTCCGTCATATTAAAATTTTTCAGAAATGCCGTGTGCTGGTTCGCTAGACCATTATAATGATGTGCACATTTTATGTACATAAGACGTGGACAACCTTTTCTACCAACCGCCGTGAGGTTTTCAAGACGTTCTTTATTTAAAATAGGCCGATTTGGAAAGAAAAACAAGAAACAGTTGTACAAAATCGTGAAATTTTTACGAAAACATTGCTACTGATATAGCACCAATCAAGTTTTAGGAAATTATTAATTTTTTAGATATTTAAAGATAATAGATGTTTCCGAAATGGCATCACTCTAATTTTATTTTCCACCACCTCGGAATTATGACTTATTTTTCTACAAAAAATATATCAAAATCTGTTGGCTGTTGGTCGAGTAATCGCGTAACAAAAAAAAATATACATTAAATTTGTGAACCTTCTCTTTTTTCTACGAAGTGTGAATTTTACTAAGCAACATTTTCATTTTTTAATGACGGTTACGCTTAGAATAGAAATTGTAAAATATAAGTCACCGGAGCTATTCCGGGGCGCCATACTATGAAAACCTTAACCAGAAGCGATGTCTATTTCCGCATAGTTTT
>NJDD01010231.1:11094-31450 GCA_002245505.1 Calephelis nemesis
TACTATGAAAACCTTAACCAAAAGCGATGTCTATTTCCGCATAGTTTTAAAATGTGAAAGAATTTTTCTATTGTAGTAGCGTTTATCTAAGGTCACATTCTTTTCAGGAACGTTGTGGTTTAGCTAGAAATATTTCTACATTTTATTAGAAAAGACGAACGTGCAAATTCCTTGTTGGTGTGGGAATAATGTTAGTAAAGCTTAGACGATATGTTCTTAAATTTAAATGTTGACGCCTATTGCAAAATTACTACTATAGTATACTGCAAAAAAATGCATGTGTGACTTTTAAATACATGTTTGAAAACATGCGTTTTATATTAAAAATTATTAAAAAAATAACAATTATATTTGTATTACCATAATTCTTTTCAGTAATAAAAAAGCAGATTCACAAACATACGAAACGCAATACATTGCGTTTTTATGTACATAAAGGGAGCGAGAGGGATTGAAGATTTGCTAGAGATAATATTTATTAAAAGTGTTTCAGCATTTTCTCGTCTATTTCTGATAACTGCCTTTATTTTGAATTCGTGCGTTTTTGTAGCCATCAAATACTTGTGACTTTGGCCAGGATGTCGGTCCCTTTAATGGGTAGATGACCTACATAATATTGTATAGTCCGTGCTCAAAACTTTATAACTTTTGTCATCATTCTAATTTAATTCAAACAGATCATTACCCATTTTCATGGCAATGTTCATTTTTTTAAAGCTAACATTCAGAATGAATTGCTACACAGGCAGCAAAATTAGGTTTACTTCCAGATTTTTGTGCTGGATGATAAAAATATCTTTTTTTTGAAAAATTTTAAGATTCTGTATTTAAACAACAAAATTGTTTTACTTTTCATCGCGTAAAGTTAATATGTTTTGAACACTAGCATTCGTTAGTTCTGTAGTATCTAGAATTTTCATCCTATTACTAAATCCATGTTAAAAGTGAAATTTTTAAAAAACTATTAAAAATGTTAGTTAAATCATTCTTACATATAGTTATCAAAGTGTAGCTGTAGATCATCCAAAATCGTGATACAGAGATGCGAAATCCATTTCCGTGCTGCTCAAACCGGAGCGGAGCGATAGTGAACACACGCGAAATACGCAACACCCTCTCCAGCGCTGATTTGTGAAGGAAGGCTGTAGATTTCTCCATCTATTACAAAGGTAAGTAACATAAGTTTTCGAATAGAAATGTGAAAAAGAAGGATTTTCTGATTTCAATATTACAACTTTTAATAGTTTCAAGTATTGTATGCTTCTACTAACGTTTCATCTGCATATAACCCACAATTTGCTTCATTAGAAAGAATGGCCAAACCATATCTAACGATGAAACGCTGACGTCACATTATGACAGATATGATATGAAAGATACCCTTATTTTTAAAGTCTTAAAAATCACAAAAAATATCTATTTCAGTAGTCACAAAAAAGTTTTCCATTCATTTTGTTTGCGTAGCTTTTTACGATTCATTTCGCGTACAAAATCACTTCGTAATCAAAGACTAAATTTATTAATTATTGACGTTTTTCTAGTTTCTAACTGTAATTCAATTCATTTCCCTCATATATATTCATCAAACTCCTAGAGTTAGATGTCAAAAAGAGTGCTCTGTCTAGCCGGCTTATATATAATTGGACATTGTTACATTCGTAACACTCTTCTCTTAAACCTTTTTCAGTTCAGTTCCATCCTTGCATTCGCAGCGACTACTAGCAAGTTAATTTCTAAGTGCAGCCCTCACAAAAACTTATTCAATTATTACTGTTGCAGTAGAAATGATGGGAACGATGTGACAGGAAGCTAAATGCTTCATTTTTGAATTAGAGCACAGGCTCTGAGATATCGGGCATAACAACTGCTTCGGCTCATGCGATGGAGTTTTCACATCCTTATACTAGTCGAAACGACATCATTACATTAAAAGGAATAGTCACTTTAAAACATTCTGTTCTTGTTTGAGATAAAACGTTTGTACGACTTTAATATTTACGAGAACTTATCGTGGGCATTCTGAAAGTGATCTTAAATACGAGAATTGTTTATCTTTCGCCAACTCTTACCTTAACGGAGGCGAGATATTAAATATAACATGTATGTTTATGGTGATATTTTTTGATATTTTGGTACTACGCTTTGTCAAAAATTACTTTGTAACTGAAGTTTCTTTATTTACCGCGACAGATGCAAACTGTAGATTATCAACAGCAAACACCAACTACAATAACATGACAATTCTCCAAGTAGAAATGATTTATTATTTTGTTAATCATTAGATGTTATATAAACACATTTTTTACCCGTATCTTCGTACAAGTAAATTGGAAAACAAATTTTGTTTTAAGATTTATAACGTCAGCCAAAAAAAAATAACGACAGTTCTAGACTTATCCAACTCTGACTTGTTTGTGTAAGAGATTAGAGCTGGATCTGGTTTATGGATGTGGTTCGAGGGATCAAAAAAATGTGGAGTGTGTTTTTTAGATGGCTTGGAGTCACTGTTAATAATCTCTGATAAGATGCCAATTGATAAAACTGATGTAAATGGAACCGTAATGAATGTTTAATGATCACTGACTTTGTTGCAAGCTAATAAATTGGTCTACTGCTACTAATTGCTGAGCACTTTAAACTCGCCTTAGGACATCAGTGCCATACTGACTCGAGTTTTTTTTCTGGTTGGCAACGCACCATTACCACCTTTGGTGTCTCTAGGCGGCGGGAATTTCTTTCACCATCAGGAAATCCGTCTGCTTGTTTGCCTTCCAATGTTATAAAAAAAAATAGTTATATTTTTGACATGATTTTAATGTTTTAATTACACAAAATTTACATCGTTCATTAGGACTGCTCTAAAGAATTTATATTTACCATCATTGATTGCCACACGCGAAGTCACAATTCTATTCTAACTCTATTTCACTCCCATCGTCGGGAATCCTCACCACAGTTTCTCCGTTTTGAACCGAGATGATAACAACATAACTGTCTCAGAGCATTTTCTATGGTGGATGACACACACTCGCAGAATCAACCATCAAAACTAACTGAAGTAATGTTATGTCCTCAGATATGAATTTTAATCACATTTTTTTTCTTTGTGATGAAGAATTCCAAATTCAAATTTATATAGCTTTTTCCATATGTAATTAATTGTGTTTCGTAAACCGTCATTCGTCTGTATTTTCTGTCTATTTTATTAGTTTAATTTACAAAATGGAAAACTTGAAATATACTTGGCGTTATTTTTGAGTACGACTTCCGGTATGGTATAAGGCAGTCGTGACCCGAAAGAACACAGAGTAAGTTTTTGGCTCCAACTTTTTTATTCAAGAAATTCTGACCTTCAGAATAAGCCCCGTTGACGGCCGGAAACCCAAGTTGACAACAAAGAATTGAAAGCTGTTATGGAAGCAGATCTACCGCAAACGACGTTGAATTATCTGCATGCTGTGGTGTAAGTGAGTTAACTGTTTTTAACCCATTTGAGCAAATTTGTGATATTAAAATCCTATAAAGGTCGGTTCCCCACGAACTTAGTAAAGTCAACCAGCAAACGCGCTTCGGTTGCTGCGTAACATTACTATGTCGGCATAATAATGATGGGTTTTTTAATTGAATCATTACCTGTGATGAAAAGTGTATAATAAGATGCGCTCATTGAAATGGCCGGACCCTAGCACGCAGTCAAATCCTGCGACTGTCACAAGTTTTAATTTTAAATTACACTTTCTCACGTTAGTATACATTTATTGTGAAAATAAACTTAAAATTAGTAATGTACTTCACAAATATTTTTGTTACAACTTCTAACACATATTTAGCAAATGAATATATTTTATATTTGAAACAAAAGTAAAATTTAATATTTAATTATAAATTACTGTTATTATCAATTTACTTCAATACCGGCCTTTGTTGAAAAAAAATCTCTCTTTATTTTGTTTCTAGATTTTGTAAAATAAACAATAAAAAATAGATCAGTGATGAGTCTAATTTGATCATTGAACGGGATACACAAGAACAATATGGTCAAAATATAAAAAAGAATGTTACGGAGGAATTGCCGTCTGATGCCTGTTCAGCTGCTTGGTGGTGGAACTGAGAACTATGGGCCGATAATGGCTGTCCCGTCGATATACATCTTGGGCCGTCTTCTCTGCTACTTCTGGTAGCCTTCTTCTCGTCTTCACTTCTGGTGGCCTTCGTAACTTTACTAAACTAAACTTTAAAGATTTTGACCAATATTTGACCTTTCCTATTGTTCTAGTATAACCCGCTATTAAACAAGGCTGACTCATCACTCTTTTATGTTTCTTCAACCAAATCTAGAACCTGAATGAAGAAAAAATATTTATTAGTTATAAGTACATATTATATTTCAAAAGTAAGTATATCAAATGTAGAACTATTATTTTTGTTTTCAAATAGCAGTCAGTACAAAAACCACAAAAAATAAAATTGAAATTAAGTAATATTTATTATAAAACATTCAATTTTATATTAAATGTTTTACATTAAAGACAACTTAATATTACTCTCAGATTCTCAAGGTAATCAGGAAATATAAGCTAAATTAACATTACATTGTAAGTATTAAGTGGACTAGTGCCGGTGTCTCCCATTATAGTTTACCAGTATCTGGCCATACGATTACGGCAGATGTCTATAATTGTCAAATTATGTCTATTTTCAGTAAATGAGACCAACACCAACCAACAGAGGCTGGTTAATCGCTCTACGCCAATACATCTTCAACGAAACACACACTGAACAACAGACGGCTACCAAATCAGATGAGCTTCAATTTGAATGTCTAAGACATTCACCATACATTCTGTGCCTTGCTCTAACAGATTAACAAATTTTTTTTTAATTTGGATAACATCTTACAGGGTTAAAAATTCAGCTCCAATGAGGCAGTCCAAAGCACCTTCAAAGATGTTAATGATCCTGGTACGAATGGTTGTTAAGTAAGGGGATCAATGAACTATTTATGAGGTAGAAAAAGTGCATAGATAGCAATTGTTAATACTTTTATTAATGTTGTAATAAAAATATTCGAAGTTTAAGCTTAAAAACAAAACGCCAAATTTCATATGTTGAATGGGTCATTACCATCAAGACCACTTATGGTTATGTACTACCTGTAAAGTTCTTGCAGCAACTTACTTGCGGAGGGATTCTCCACATTATTCCTGATTCCTGTCTCTGTAATCATGGTGTCACGTACCAGTCCATAGGGTAGGAACTAGGGTAATACAAAGTTAATTCGTTTTAAAAAAACACAAGAAAAAATCTCATATCTAAGCTTTTAACAATGAAAAAACATTTAAATATTCTAATCTAGCTTTTTTGTGAATCTGTATTTCATACATAAAAACTTACAAATCTATTATAATAATATTGAGCAGCTCCTTTTTCCTTGTATTTTATTGCGTTTTGCGTACGATTCGGTGTTTCGAAGCTCTTTGGGTTCACTTCTAAATGATTCACTCACTCCAAGCGGATGGTTGATATTTAGACAGAGAAATCAATTTTGGTTTGAGCTCAACACCATTAAAGCTTTTTTTTGTTCTTGTGTTTTCGTTAAAGAAATAAAAATTACTACACATACAACACCTTGTGAACATTGTGTATCCTATTCTTAAACAACTAAAACATTTTTATTTTAAATCACGTATTCTTAATTGTGATGCAACGATTGCATACGTAGTGGCGATGCCAAAAATCTGAAATTAGTTAAAGCAAATGTACATTAATAATTTATAAATTATTCAATTGGTCTGTCAATCATTAAACTAGAATGGCAGTCAATAATCCAATTAATAAGGGATAAATAAGTTAAAAATCTTGATTTCCTACACATATCTTTTCTGAATCTTCAGAATCTTGACGACTCGTTGAAATGATTGAGATTTACCAACTTATTCGTGCTATTTTAGTGTCCATGACTTGCAGCCCAGAAGGTTACTCTTGAATTTCGATTTCCCGCAAATTAGAAATTGGAATCTGATATGTCATTTTTGGATGGTGTTGAATAAAGTCCTAATAAATTATTAAAATTATGTACCAAAAAATTCAACGAATCCGATATAATAATTTATTCTTTGCTACTGTTTTCCGTACAGCATTTCTGTTTCAAGGACAGACTGGCCGAAAAAATTGGTTACATGATAGGCGTTGCTTAAAACATCTTTTTTGCTGGTTGGCAATAAAATACTTCTATATTTCCTGTCTTACGCAACTTAGGTATATACTAAAATTACATATACTATTTACTTCGGGAAATATTTATGATAGTTTGCCGTATATCTGAAGTTTTCTTAAATTTAAACATGTGTTCTCGAAACCAAAAGTATTCTCAAGGTAGTGGTCTATCTTGAGTATATACCATAGTTATAATTAGGCTTTAAAATATGTTGCTTGTGTTAAAATCTAACTTCTTTGAAATTAAAACTTCTGCCGTTTCTTGTCCAATATTTCTTAAGCAATTATAACACACCATCATTTTTAAATTTCTCTTACCGTTGTTATTAAAGATCTTTGAATTACAAACATTCCAAGCGGTGAGTATTTGGTACATATCAACAAATGTTGCTTATGAATTATTTTCAGTTCAGGCAAAATTGGACTTCCATCGTCAGTAGATTCAATCATCAGCTGAGATATAAGGTGTCTCATGCAAGTTATCTGAAGTATTAATTAAAAGTATAATATTCAAATCGAACATATAACCTGCTTCTTTTTAAGTCGGTTAAACGCTTTGATTCTGAATTTCTATTGATAGCTCTTGGCCGAATTTTAACGACATTTTTAAGTGTTAAAATCATTTCACATTTACATACGTTACAGTAATTGCATATTGGTTTAGCAATGCCCCGTCACATGCTGAATAGACCGAGAGAATCAAATGCCACGCTATCACGATCCTTGCATACTTGCCTAGCTTTCTCTGCATTCTTTTCATTTTTTTCATTCTTTCATTCTTTTCATTTCTGTTTCATACTCACACAAACTACCGCGACGACATTATTTATGCATTTATGAACTTTTAACTAAATGAAGAAATACATTGTAAAGTTAAATTATAGACTTTAAGATGTTTTGATTAACTTGTACATGGACATTATTAATTAAATAATAAATAAAATACTTTGAAATGACAGATACGAAGTAGTTTGATAACCCTTATTCATTAAAAATCTTAAATATTTTGGAAGTCATAAAAGGAATTGGTTGAAAGGGTTTAACCCCAAAGTAACCGGTGCATAAAGTATAACAAAACATAGAAGCAGCCTTCGTTTATTCTTACCTTGAAAGCATGACCTTAAAAACATTCAGACTTCTTAAAATTCTTACAAAAATTTGATTTTGATATATAAAATAATAATTCAAAAAACATTTAATCAATTAATTAAAATCATATAATTTCATTCGCATGAAAAAGTATTTAAAATGTAAAGCAGATTATTTTGAAAAGCAATTAACATAATATTTTGGTCATAACATGTTGTTTTTTAAGTTACGCAAAACTTATAGTGTGACCTACGTATGTGATAATCATCAATCCGGGCTTGTGTAGCAAAATTTTGTCATCGCTTAATCATATTTATGGTGTTAGTAAAAAACATGTTGGCGTCGGTCATTTTTCCAAGGCAAGCTGACGGAAAACTTTGGCAACTATTTCATTACATATATACTGATATATACTTATATAGTAATTAATACTCATACCTTCATAATTATTTGGTGACAAGGTTCAACAATGATAACTAATCTGTATAAATAAAACAGAGTCGCAAGTATCAGTACATCCAACATGTAACATCGATTTGGCATATGTGAAAAATTATGAAAGAAACTGTAACTGCTTTATATGAATTTTTAAAATAGAGCCGTAAATTAACATTTTATAAACTATAAATATCAAGAGATTTAAAACATATTCCGTATATGCTACAAAAAAAATTAAGATGTTACATCAGCCACATGTAACATGTTATTGGTTGGATATCTATTTTACACAGCGCTTATTTAAACATGCGTCAGTCTGTTGATTTGCTATTGCAGGAAATTTAAAGAGGCAAATATATCAATGTCTGTTTTTAAATAAGTGAAACTATAAATTATTAGAAAATCTTAAATTAATTTAATCAAAGTAATATAAAAATCGCTATGAGAATTGCTTCGCCTCGTGGATCTCCTAAGCTCCCAGTGATCCTACTTATTATTTATTCGAAATCACACTTGCCCACTTAGTGATTACTTTGGTTTTATTATCATACTAACGAATCAATACATGCATCTTACGTGGGCTTCTGTTGTCTTACAGCAGCGTTTCGCAAAGTGGGGTACGCGAACCCCTAGGAGTTCGCCATTCGACAGCAAGGGGTACGCGACAAAATTTACGTAATGGTGCTATGATGACTGGCAAGTAACAAGTGCGTTACATATAGTGGCGCTAAATACAGAAATTGACTTGATGCCAAGTCAGAATTAAAGTTAAAATTATCCAAAATCACTCCTAAAATTGACAGAAAAGAAGCACACCCATCACATTAATGGTAGTAAAAAATATTTATTTTCGCACTTAATTGTTACGTTTCGATAAAATAAAAACATAATTTTTGTGAATAATCAACTTCATTTTTTTTTGAGGGGGACTTAATTAGTTACTTTCATTTTTTTGTAGAGGTTCGCTGTAACATGGAATCTTTAACAGTTTGAGAAACCCTGCTTTACAGGAAGAAATTCTGGAGTTGTTTTATCAAGTACCCTCATTAACAAGCAAATGAATGTGTAAACAAATCATTCAAATTTTCAGTTTGTTGATCGTGTCGTACTCTGCAGCAGAGTCACCCTGATAAATCCTGGTCAATTGGATCTGTGTGGTCAGCTGTAACATAACCCCTCTCGGACCTCATCACATTTTAAGATACAATTGATCAAGATTATTTAGGGTCGACGTCTATTCGAAATGACCCGGCCTCAGTCCTTTTTTTTTTTTATTACATTGGAAGGCAAACAAGCAGACTTATTTCCTGATGGTAAGAAATTCCCGCCGCCTAGACACACTAAAGGTGTAATGGTGCGTTGCCAACCACAAGCCGGGATGTTAGGCCTCGAGCAAAAGTAAGTTTACCGGCTACCTTACCCTCCGAACCGGAACACGTCATGACGTTATGGCGGCAGGAATAGGTAAGGCGGTGGTACTAATCCGAGCGAGTCGTTGCTAAACTCTACCACCTAGTCAGAATTCACGGTGTTAGTGACGGTGAGCCTTTGCTCGCCTTTTACGAGCTGCCTGGCAAGGAAGGCAGATGGTCTATTCTACAAAGGAGCCCGGACCAACACGGGGGAAATGTGGAGTCCTATACCAATTTCAAAATAAAATTTGTAAATAGCGGTATGTACGGGCTGCTTTTCTAAATTTAAACATGAATAAACAAATAAGATATCTCCAAATTATACACGTTACTATAAAATATGAAGTTGAATAAGTTGTTGTTATATCTGCATCAAATACCAAGTAGGTACGTTTGAATCAGGTTTTCTTTTATATATTCTGTCTTTTTTCAATTACATTTCAATCATAGTAATATTAATAAGTAGTTGAGAAGAGCTTCACTAGCGTGTGAATTCATTCCTTTGAAATCTGTTTCAATGAAACAAAACCACGCTTAAAGACATTTTAGCCAAACACGTTAAGAACATAATAAAAACTTACTTGGATCATAAAGTGTGTCCGTCAAATAGAATCCAGACAGTATTAGCATTTCAGAAGATGATGCTATTAAAAGAAACAACAGGCAGCCGTCTACTGAATTTCTACTTTTTATAACATTACATATCACTGCGTAAGTTTTTGAAGTCTGAGCAATATTTCTACGCGCAGTATTTAACATTGAAGTAGTTTTGCCTCCTGAAAATTTTATAAAATGCTATAATGTGAAAAAGTTCACATAATATTTTTATGTAAGAAGATGAGTAATGAAACTGATAGTAATGAATGATAAATGACAAAAAATAAAGCACTCAAACACTACAGGATGACTGGTGAGATACCTTCAATATTTGAGGACGTGATAGTATGCGAACATATATCATGAAATAAAATAACATAAAAAAGAAATATTAAATAACTTTTTAGTAAACTTCGTACACAGTACACCGAGAGTCCAGTATTTAACTGCGGAATAATTGGACACCGCGCAGACACCGCGGTAGCGGGATAGAGGGCGGGGGTGGCGGTGGCGTGTCGTGTGCCGCGCCGCACGTGACGGAGTATAATATCCAAATTTCACTAATTTTTAGAGATATTTCGATAAAAAATTAAGCTTATATTTTTTTTTATATCAAGTTAACGAGAATCGAGTACCGAGTACTCTCCATAAGTATTGAAGGTATCTCACCAGTCAGTCTGTATAAACGGAAAAGTTCAAACCATTAGTAAATGCTGCAATTGAACTGCTTAGCTTTTCATTAATGACTTCCACTCGTAAACCAATTTCGTAATTTATTAGAATGTTTTGTAATTCTATGAGAATAACAACGGTTTTATTTATTAGCGTTGCCACATAATAAAGCAAAATTAGATCTGCAATTTGTAATAATAGGTATTAGTATGAGCTTTGAAAACTAGACAAATAGTTTTTACTGCAGTAAAAGTAAATGCTATGACAATAAAACAAGCAGATGGGTGTTTCTTGCCATCTATTCGCCGGTAGACGACGAAGGTCATTTTTTTCCTGAGCTTTGGGGGAGTTCTTATTGGAGAGCTTTAGAAAGTGGAAGTAAGAAAGACTAATCGTGTACCCTCACCACGCTTGTTACAATGACAGTTACAGCTATTTTAAATGTCAAACATTAACAACAGTAATAGCGAATTTTAGTAAGATTATCGGGCACTTCAAAAACGCAGTGTAGGAAACATTGCGTTTCTGATAGGAAGATGTCTTTTGCTCTCGGGAAAACAAACATAATGCTTTTAAGTACTACAAGTCTAGTAAGAATACGTTAATTTTTCATATTTTACATCTAATGTAAAATAGACCGTTAATGTCTATTATTATAACAAATTATAAGAACAAAAATCTAATTGAAGGAAACCAACAATCTATCATTCATAGACATTCATCGACAGCTTTCAATCAATTTAAGTAGGTATTTCATATCATGAAAGAAAGTAGTTTAAAATTCATACAATTTGTAAATTCCTTAAATCTGGCTGACTTGTCCATTATAAATATTAATGTATTCATTGTTAATGTGAAATAAACCAGAATCAGCTTTGTTCTTTCGTCTCTTTCTGCATTTTCTACTATTTGTTCCTGAAAATGACATCACCAACATCAATATAAATAAGGCGGCTCCGTACATGGCTATTTGTGTACTTAATCGGTGTTTGTTGCAAATGCTTAAATATTCAACCTAACACGTATCGGCAAATCTATCTATATATATAAAAATGAAACCCGTTTTCCTTGGTCACGGCATCACGCGTGGCTGGACCGATTTTACTAATTATTTTTCTGTTGTATTTGTTATTATTAGGAGAAGGTTCTTACCGAAAAAAAATTAAGAAAATCTCTTAAAAATATTAAAAAATATACATCTAATTTTGCATATTTTAAAAAACGCGCGTAGCGAATGTTAATATCATTCACAGCCATTGACTATATTGAAAGAGCATCGTTTGTTCGGAAACGTAATAACATTTTGATTTTTCTCCAACTGAAGTTCGGTAGAAGAGCGGTACGAAGTTCGCCGGGGCAGCTAGTATGAAACAATAATTATACCACAGACAACTATATTCATACTTTATATTAATAAAATATGATTTTTGTCTATCAAAAAGTCATTGACTACGTTAATGACAGATGGACTTGACACTTGCAGATGGACTTTATTATTTGAAAGCATGTTATTACATATTATAGGTTAAGTATTAATATTGTGTACGGTTTATTGTTATCCTTTAATTTTCGTTGCATATTTGCATGACGTTTGGTAAACCATGCTTGTTATTTACTGTATTTGCCAAGTAGGTCAATAACTACAACAAATATATTCTCCACATTGAAGGTTATTTGTCAAATAAAGCAAATACCCAAATAAAATAGACAAGACATGTAGAGCCGTTAATAGACTAGCATAATTGACCTAGAACATCGGCCACAACATATCGACGCATATGTCAAAACATATTGTATGAAAACCATATTATTAATATGCGAAGCAAAAGCTTTGAACCCCATTTTACGGAAATTGCATTAACGGAGAAGTATGAAATTCGGTACTTATAGTTTATGTGCAGAAGAAGTGCAGAACGTTAATATTTTACAATAATCATGCTTATCCACTTAGATAAAAAAACAACACGTTACACTTACTATCGTGCATTTGACACACACAAACAAATATATTTATGATAACGGTAAAACATAACAGTAGGCACAAAAATTATATTCATCAAGTTTGAAAACCAAGTAAAGTAAACTTTATTTATTACGTAAAGTCTTGATAAATGAAGATGACGTTCTTATCAAAAAGATCTTAAAAATTATTATGGTCGCATTTTTACCAATAGGCGACCACTTGTCAATTTAAATACTAAAGTAAGTGCTGAAATAAATTTTATAACTACATATGTACACACACAAACTCACATTCATACAAACATAAGTACAAAATGACACCTAACCAGAGAAACTTGTTAACAGATTTGTTAAAATAAAAATGGTTGCCTGTAAAGTCGGTTTTTCGGGCGAAGATTTTACGTGACAACGTCTTTTTCTCGGTAGAATATTTATTGATATGAATATTGTTAAAGAGTGGGAGAGAGACGCAAGACATTCACCGCTCCCGCGGGCCTCTCTCTCGTTCGGTGACTCATCGTAACGTTACCGGGCGTTACACTTTTTCATGAGTGACTCCGAGCCGCAACCTAATTTAAGACGTTGTCACGTCAAAATGTGTTAGATTCCTCACTCACTGCATTTTATAAAAACTTCCAATACCGACTGTCATCGATGAAATCAACTCGCCTATTACTAATATAAAATGTTAAAACTTTTTCGACGCTACATAATAGTGTTAGACAACACAATACAATTGTTACGAACACGTAATAATGTCTAAAAATTCATACATTACATCAACACATCTAAGAGATAAGCCATTTTGGATTTAGGTTAAGTTGTTCTTAGACCTTTTATTTGATACTCTTATTTTGATAGGTGTATGAAACAGAAACTCCGCCATATTGGGTGTTCCACTACGTCGCTTTTAGATAGACTTCTTTCAGTTAATCGTGCATTGTCCTCTGAACTAAACATCTGTTTGTAATTTGAATTGTTGCATTCCAGCAAATGTAATGAACGTAGTCACAAATGTTCAAACTTAAAAGCTCATAAAATACATATACCTTATCAACCTCGTTAAGAATTTGTATAAGATTTGCCATTCGCCGCACTCCATAATAACTTCCCAAGCTAATTATCTTCGTTGAAAATATTATGCCAATTACGAATATAAACTGTAAATATACTGTAATTTGTTTCGACGTTGCTTTTTTGTGAATATCATTTCTTAAGAAAATTTTTAAACAGATGCTTGATATGAAAACTGTAAACCAAAATTAATAATTTGTCATCAACTTAAATTTTTAAGACGATTGAATGAACTGCTTTGGTGACGTAAGTATGGAACAAATTCTTAGAACGCGTTCCTCACCCATTTTAAAACGTCGAATTGAATTGAATCTTCACACATATAACAGCAAAAACCAGAGACTTAGGAAATTTGTAGCATTTGGGGCCCGAACCATTTTTTTTATACAAGAGGAGGCAAATGTTGAACCTGATAGAAAGTGATCACCGCCGCCCACGGACATCCGCAACACCAGGAGTATTACAAATGCGTTGCCGACCTTTAAGGAATGAGTACACTCTTTTCTGGAAAGTTCATAAGTCAAGTATCAAGTCAAGGTAAGTCGTAATCGTTTGGGAATAACTCTGTAACTGATTCCACAAAAGTTTTTGTGCGGGGTAAGAAATGTCTTCGGAATCACACAGTTGTAGATCATTACGCATCATGATGATGGCCATGATGCCTAAACTCTTACGTGATATCCGAAGGTGAAAATCAGCGGGTGGAATCAAACCGAACAACTCCTCAAAGCATTCCCCATGATAGATGCGGTAGAAAACACTATCAATCTTAATTCAATCTTACTTGCTGATACCCATCTCATCAAATGCAAAAAAAAAAATGATTTGTTTGATCAAGTAAAATCACCCATGTGGCGTAGTAAACTTGACTTCTTGAAGTCCCGGGACCGATCCCTGGTTCAAGTACCGAACCACACTAGAAAATCTGTATTTCCAGTTTGATTCGTGCCGCTATGATTCACTTTCTGATGTCACGTCAGAGTTTAAGGTACACCTTGATGCGTGGCAGTTTACTACCTTGGCCAAAACAGATATGGCTTAGAGACGTTCAACGAAAAAAGACCATCCAGCATCGCGTCTATGATACTTGTGATGCTGCTATGGCCATTGCCTATTTGCATTGTCTTAGATACACAACAAATTTTAATTGTAATGTTCTTACATAAAGTTATCAAAATGTAACTGTAAATCGCCCAAAATCATGAAATAGAAATACGTAATTTATTTCCATGACGATGAAACTGAAGAGGTGCGACAGTGAACACACGTGACAGTCGCAGCACCGTCTCCAGTACGGAGTTATGTAGTAGCGCTGTAGGTTTCTCCATCTGTTTCAAAATCAGTTACAAAGGTGTTAGACTCTTCATTTAAATTTTCTTACTATTGCAAGGAAAAAGAAAAAGAAAACAAATTTTCAAAAGATAAGGAACACAAATCTTGTCTAGAAGTTCCGCAGATGTAAACGTTTTCTTATCAACTTGAGGCTGGAATTTTGTGCTTATTGTGTATGTTTTCGTTTCACTATTGCTTTGTTCTTGACAAAGAGATCAAACTATTGTTACAATGCAGGAGAGCCGGTAGAGTGGAATTATCTAGCGCACCAAATTTTAGATTATTCTACTTGTAATTTACCATAATATCTACCTACTCCAAAAATTTGAGATCGCTGCATTATAAATAGTAGGAGGAAAGATAAAACTTTTTAAAGGGAAACGTTTGTTTGTAGGTTTGCAATAGATAAACTTCATAATTGAAACAAAAACTTGTATTATTTGTGTAAAAGATTTTCTGTCGTGACTCGTGAGCACTTTTTATTCATCACAAGTAAAATACTAATTAAATAAGTTTGAAATGCGAACATTAAGTTTATTGTTTCACAAATGTGGATTAAATTAATACTTTAATTTATTTTAACACAATTAAGTATGCGAAAGTTTCATACAATTTTGAGAAAATAAGTTGAATCCCAACTGATTGACCATCGTCATCGAGGAAGAAAGGTTGTTGGTTTTTGTCAATTGTCTTTAAGAATCAAAAACTATCACAAACTTGTAAAAAAAGTATCTTCACGCCCATATCCCCGAAGAGTTAGGCAGGGGCACAACCAGGGCACCCACGACTAGCCGAAGACACTAAGTCCCATAATGTGATAGGTGGCAAGCATTTCCAATCCCGACCGACATTTTTTTATAAGAAAATTGGAAAAATCCAATTTTCTTTTTGTTGGCCGACCCGGGGTTCGAACCCGAGACCTCATACAATCAAGTCCAACACCCGGACTTCTAGACTACAGAGGCGATAACTAATTGTAAAAAGTTATTTAATTATAAAATATATTTTGTACACCTTTACCGAAACCTACCTTACATGGAGCAATATATTAAAGCATGTTCTTATAGTTGTAATATTTTTTTGATATTGTGCATCCACACTTAGACAGAAATTGCTTTGTCAACAAAGTTTCTCCACTGATGTAAACAGTAGATAAGCAAAATGGAATAATAAATCACAATTTTTCAAGTATAATTAATTTGTTATTTTGTAAGTCATTTGTTAAATTTGACATAGCTTGAAGTATAAGTAGGTAATTACAGTACTACTTTGTCGAATAGGGGAGACTGGGGTTGGTTCTAACAAATTTTGAATTAGGCGTAATATTTTCTAAACTACTTTAGCAAGACACATGGTTTTTTGGTACATGATGTAAAATTTAATGAGCGTAAAGTACCACAAAATGTATATAATAATTACCATATCTGAGAAAAAACGAGTTTTGGCAAACAAGTCACTTGTTAGATCTTACCTCCGGTTTGGGGTTGGTTTTAACACCGCTGGGGAAAGTTTTAATAGCGGGGGTAAGAAATAACATGTAGTTGGGAATGGAATTTTGGTTAAGATTAACAACCAAATAATAATCAATGTTTATTAGAAACACTAATACAATTAAATGCGGTTCCTTACCGTTCATAAAATAAACAGAAAACTTAAATTATATTAGTTAAACTGACTCACTCAATCAGCATTACCCAAATCAAAGAGCAAAAAATAATTTTTGATCATCAAATGATCATTAACAATCCAAATAAAATGAAATTTAGCTCCTTGCCGCTTAAACATGTGTAATAAACTTAAAACATACAAAATCTATCTTTATCAAATAAAATAAAAAAAAACATTACTCCTGTAATAAATCAATATACAGCTTTGGTTATAAAAGTGAAACTTTCTAGTTAGTCTTACTCAACCTACTTATTAGTCAGTCTTCAAACCAGTGATAAAAAATAGTTATCGTATCGTGCCAAATTTGGGTTCCTCTTCAAAAATGCTGTAAACCAGTCATTACCAGCGGACTTATTTCTTATCCAACTTTCAGGAATGTTGGAAATCTTGTGATAAACGGCAATTTCCTACGCCAGCTTTTTGACTTTACTAGGTAGCAAGTCAAAATATATTACTGTACATTGTAGAAGATATTCTGCTATCTTAATTTCTTGTTGTGTATTAAACAGTTGTCTATTTTTTTTATATCCCAGTTCAACCGGTAACCCTTCTTTCTTCTTTTTCATAAATGTATGAAGTGTTACATGACATATTTCGAAACTTCTAGCTGCTTCCCTCAGGCTCTTTTTATTTTCTAACACTTCCATAGCTGCAAGTTCATAGACCTCTTCCGATGTACTTCCACGCTTGGTTTTCCTTTTATAATTCCTCATTCTAAAAAAAACAATATAAGTTTAATAGGTCCATCCATATCGCACGCAATATTAAATGAATAAATAAATAGTGGACAAAATCACATACATTGCTATGATCCCTTAGTAAGTAGCTTATGTACTTGTGTTATGGAAATCAGAAATAACGAAGATACCACAACTCCCAAACCCAAGACAATGTAGAAAACGTATTTTTCTATCGCCATAACCTTAATATATACGAAATGGGATCGCAGTTGGGATCAAAATTGCAACCTCGTCGTATAGAAACAGTAAAAACCTACCTACGTTTAATTTTTTTCAACTGTTAAAACCTGTCCCGTGTGCGGGGCAAATATTAACGCGTTAGAACCTACCCCGTGCATTTTGTTAAACCCAACCCAACGACCCCATTTTGCACAAAAGTATTTTTTTTTCTTTTACCGGTTGTGTTCTCGATTAAAACTTTAACATGAATGAAAAAAACAATGAATACGGATTTATGCAATACCAGAGCCAATTTTCTACGATATATATTTGAAGAGTAATGCAAAAAATTAAACAAGTAAAAAAGTTCATTTACCTGTGAAATTGGAGGCGTCTCACACAACCTGCTCCCATGACACTCGGCCGGCAACTGACAGGTCGAGACACGTTCGCGCGTATTCGTAGGCACAAAGTGTGTTGGAATTAGCGTGTTAAGTCGAATACGTTCTATGTAATTACGCTGTTAGTATTTACCCCTGTTAAAACCAGCCCCAGTCTCATATATTCTTAAATATAGACAAAAAGTATCTTCCAATAATGTAAACTACCATATTAATTATTCTTTTGATGTTTGTATTTTTATTACAAAGCTATTGCGGCGGACGTCTTATGTAAATAAACCTATTTGTATAATAGAACTGAAGAAGAATAGATTTCTGTAAAATTAAACAACAAACAATATTACGATTCAGATGGCAAGCAGAACACAATTTGACTGTTATTAGAATTATTGGGCCTAATAAGTTGTACGGTAGTGGAGCGTGGCCTCTACTTGAATGACATAAATCAATGCATATGTCAAGGAGAGGGATATACACCCAGGGATATTCTCCTAGGGATATTTAATGTAATGTTAAAATATCGCACTAAAAACACTAACATATTATGTTACAATATTCATACCAGAAAGCCGGTTAAGGTGATACGGTCATGATACGTATACTTGGATAACAATTGTCTAAATGCAATTAAACCATCTAACACCAGTAAAAGAGGTCGACTCAAGAAACGCAGAAAATATGTTTTGTTCCATGTGCTAACTGATTTACCATCAAGAATGCCGGGGAAAGTGAAAATTTGTGTTTCCATGCAAAAGAAACAAATCCCGGTTGTTGAGTTGAGTTGTGAGTAAACAGAGGGTCAGCAAGCCTTACACACAAATGCCCAAGACGAATACTGTGAAAACAACATTTTGAATTTTGAAGTTATTTTCTTGGTCCTTTATCGTCATCATCAGCAATTTATACATCCATACTATAATATTACTGTTAGAATGTTATCAAAATATGTTAAAATTAATACACGTAGCGCCATCTATGTGTTAATGAGGTGAAACTTATTTTTACTTCCGTCTTTGTCACAAGGAATTCTTAAATAAAGTCAGTCCGTTTGAAACCGTCAACCAACGACTTTTATTAATTACAAACACGAAAATTTGTCTGTATGTTGCTCTTAAGCACCTCAATCGCTCAAACGATTAAATGAAGTTTGGTATACCTACATGTTGCTCAAGATTCGAATTCAAGCACAAGTCGTTTTTTTTTTTAAATCAACCCCCAAAGAACTGTAGCACTGCAGTCCTTAGTAATAAGTAAGTACAGTAAGTATGTGGGCAAAACTTTACGCTGGCGAAGTCGCGGGCAAACAGCTACCCCCTTACTAATAAAACTTACGCGTCCGTTGATCTGGTGTGTATTCTTCGTTTTTTGTAACAAAAATGAAGTTACACACCAGATCAATGTTAACGTTTTATTAGTAAGGGGGCTAATGTATATTTTTGGGTATGTACATTCAACACCAAAATTTTGGTTATATAGTATGTTAATCGGTTTCATCGTCATTTCTGATCTGATTTTGAAAATTCTTTTTTTTGTTGAAAAAAACGTACTGCTGAGATCCTGCGATTTAGACTTGATGGCAAGGGGACCACCCCATTGTAATCAAGCGTAAATCGCAGGATTGAATGACAGAAAAATAGGGAAAACACTTAATTTTTTTATACGTAGAGATTTACTTTAACTTTAAAACTGTTTGTTAGAGATTTTCTTCGTAACTTCGAAGTCATTTTCTTGCAAACTTGTATAGTTTAATAGTACATTGCAAAAAACTGACGAGAAGTATTGTTATAAATAAAAAAAATAAGAAATCATAGTACTTACACATTCTTAAAATTACGCATGTATTACGAGTATATCAATGATAAAAGCTGGTTTAAAAATAAAAATACTACCTACTTACTGCTTAAATAATTACCTACTGCTTGGATAACGTTTGTCATTTAATGTTCGTGTATGTTATCTGTTATTTGCAGGTATCTGTTGAGGTAACAGAGAAACTTCTTTGAAATAGTAATTTATATCTCAGTATTGAGATATAACATCAATAGCATCAACGCCGCCGGTCTTCATAAATATCTTTCAGACCTGCTAGAGTTAGTCATAATGGAAATAAAACAGACTTTCATCTTAAGATATTTTAATTTCAGTTCATTTTCATAACTATTAAGAAATTATAGTTATAATTGTTATATTATATTATCGCATCTGTGATCTAGCGGTCCGGCGTTGGACTTGACTTCTAGAGGGTAGTCCGGCAATAATCAAAATTAGAAAACGTTATATTTTCAATTTTCTAAAAAAACTACATTGCCCGGGATTGGACTAACACCCGTATTCAAGAAACTTACCTGGCAAAGTAATGAAAAAATACTGCGCGAAGTACGACGTTTAGCTGTGTGTTTCTTACCTGAATCCATCCAATTCATGAACAACACTTAGTTCAATATCAGTTCTAAGTACTGTTCATGAATTGGATGGCTTGCCGTAAGAAACGCATAGCTGAAAGTCGTATTTTGTGTAGCGTTTTTTCATTACTTAGACAAGTAAGCTTCTTGAATACGGCTGTTAGTGACTTTTCAATTTGTCGTGACTATCCTTT